>NW_026507473.1:0-15000 GCF_026875155.1 Cherax quadricarinatus
ACAAAAACCAATACAGTACAAAAATGAAAAACCAGTACTGTACAGAACCCCAGAGCACCAGTACAGTAAAATGACACAGAAGACCAGTGTAGTACAATAACAGTACCAGTACAGTACAATAACAGTGAAGACCAGTACAGTACAATCGCAGATCAGTACAAAACAAACAGTGCTGCACAATAACACATAACACAATTACAGTACAATAGCAAATAACACAAGTACAGTACAATAACAGATAAGTAGAGTACAATAACACAGAAGACCACTACAATGTAATAGCACAGATGACCAGTACAGTACAATAACACAGAAGACCACTACAATGTAATAGCACAGAAGACCAGTACAGTACAATAACACAGAAGACCACTACAGTGTAATAGCACAGAAGACCAGTACAGTACAATAACACAGAAGACCAGTACAGTACAATAACACAGAAGACCAGTACAGTAAAATAACACCGATGAGAATACAGTACAATAACACGGAAGACCAGTAGAGTATGATAACAGAGAAGACCTGTACAGTACAATAAAAGAGAAGACCAGTACAGTACAGTAACTCGGAAGATAAGTACAGAACAATAATACAGAAGATCTGTACACTACAATAATCAAAGAAGTCCAGTGCAATACAATAACACAGAAGACCAGTGCAGTATATTAACACAGAAGACCAATACAATACAATAACACAGAAAACCAGTATAGTACATTAACCCAGAAGACCAGTGCAGTACAATAACAGAGAATAGCAGTACAATGCAGTAACACAGAGGATCAGTGCAGTACAATAACAGGGAAGACCAGAACAATACAATAAGGCAGAAGACCAGTACAGTACAATAACACAGAAGACCAGTACAATACAAAAACGCATAAGAGCAGTACAGTACAATAAAACAGACGACCAGTACAGTAAAAGAACAGAGAATCCCAGTACAGTAACACAGAAGACCAGTGCAGTGCAACAACTCAGATGACTAGAATAGTACAGCAACACTGAAGACCAGTATAGTACAATGACACAGAAGACCAGTACAGTGCAAAAACACAGAAGACCAGTACTGTAAAATAACACAGAAGACCAGTCCATTACAATAACACAAAAGACCAGTGCAGTACAATGACACAGAAGGCAAGAAAAGTACCATAACACACAAGGCCAGTACAGTAATGAAAGACAGAAAACCAGTACAGTACAATAACACAGAAGACCAGTACAGTAGAGTAACACATAAGACCAGTACAGTACAATAACACAGAACAGCAGTACAGAACAATAACACAGATGTCCAGTACAGTAACACGGAAGACCAGTACAGAACCATAACACATAAGACCAATACAGTAAAATAACACAGAAGACCAGTACAATACAAAAACACAGAAGAGCAGTACAGTACAATAAAATAGACGACGAATACAGTAAAAGAACAAGAATCCCAGTACAGTAACACAAAGACCAGTGCAGTGCAACAACTCAGATGACTAGAACAGTACAGCAACACGGAAGACCAGTGTAGTACAATGATAGAGAAGAGCAGTACAGTATAATTAAACAGAAGATCAGTACAGTACAATAGCACCCAAAACCAGTACAGGAAAACATCAAAGAAGACCAGAATAGTACAATAACACAGAAGAAGAGTACAGTACAATAACACTGAAGACCAGCACAGTACAATAACAGATCAATACAGTACAGTAACACGGAAGACCAGTACAGTACACTAACAGATCAGTACTGCACAATAAAACAGAAGACCAGTACAGTACAGTAAGAGATCAGAACAGTACAATAACACAAGACCATACAATACAAAAAAATCAGTGTTGTACAACAACACATAACACCAGTACAGTACAATAACACATAACACAAGTACAGTACAATAACGGATCAGTACAGTGGAATAACACAGAAGACCAGTACCGTATAATAACATGGATAAACCAGTAGAGTACAATAACACAAGACCAGAAGACCAGTAGAGTACAATAACACAAGACCATAAGACCAGTACAGTGAAAGAAAAAACAGAAGATAAGTACAGTTCCATAACACAGAAGAGACCAGAACAGAACAATTACACAGAAGACCAGTACAGTAAAAAAACACAGAAGACCAGTACAGTACAATAACGCAGAAGACCAGTACAGTACAATAACGCAGAAGACCAATACAGTTCATTAACACAGAAGACCAGTGCAGCATAATAACACAGAAGACTAGTACAGTACAATGACGTAGAAGACTAGTACAGTACAATAACGCAGAAGATCAGTACAGTACGATAACACAAAACATCAGTACCATACAATAACAGAGAAGACTATTACAGTACAATAACACATAAGACCAGTACAGTACTAAAACAAAAAAGACCAGTACAGTACATTAACACACAAGATCAGTACAGTACAATAGCACAGAAGACCAATAAAGTACAATAACACAGAAGACTAGTAGAGTACAATAGCACAGAAGACCACTACAATAACACAGATGACCAGCAGAGTAAAATAATACAGATGACCAGTACAGTACGATAACACAGAAGAACAGTACAGTAACACAGAAGACCAGTCCAGTAAACTAACACGAGCAGTGTTCCACAGGGGTCAGTGTTAGGCCCATTGTTGTTTACAATCTTCATAAACGACATAGATGAGGGAATAAAGAGCGACATAAGCAAGTTTGCCGATGACACCAAAATAGGCGGTCGAGTTCATTCTGACGAGGACATTAGAGCACTCCAGGAAGATTTGAATAGAGTGATGCAGTGGTCGGAGAAGTGGCAGATGAAGTTCATTATAGACAAATGCATTGGACAGGAAAATAACCATGCCACATATAAAGTAAATAATGTTGATCTTAATATTATTGATTGCGAAAAGGATTTGGGAGTTCCGGTTAGCAATAATCTGAAAACAAGACAGCAGTGCATAAGTGTTCGCAATAAAGGTAACAGAATCCTTGGCTTCATAGCAAGAAGCACACATAATAGAAGTCATCAGGTTGTTCTTCAACTCTATATATCTTTGGTTAGGCCACATACAGATTATGCTGCACAATTTTGGCCACCGTATTACAGAAGGGATATAAATGCTCTGGAAAACGTACAAAGGAGGATGACAAAGTTGATCTCATGTATCAGAAATCTTCCCTATGAGGATAGACTGAGGTCCCTGAATCTGCACTCTCTAGAAAGGCGTAGAATTAGGGGGGATATGATTGAGGTGTATAAATGGAAGACAGGAATAAATGAAGGGGATGTAAAAACGGCTAAAATTATCTAGCCTAACAGGACTCGCAGCAATGAATTTATTGGAAAAACTCAAATTCAGGAAGGATATAGGGAAGCACTGGTTTGGTAACAGAATCGTAGATAAGTGGAACAAACTCCCGAGTAGAGTTATTGAGGCTAAAACGTTATGTAGTTTTAAAAGTAGGTTGGATAAACACATGAGTGGGTGCCGGAGGGTGTGAGTTGGACATGACTAGCTTCTGCTACTGGGACAGTTGCCATGTTCTTCCTTTAAGAGAATATGACCAGACCTGACAAGGTAGGGGCATTGGCTTGTTGGGAGACTTGGACCTCCCTCGCATGGGCCAGAAGGCCTGCTGCATTGTTCCTTCTATCTTATGTTCTTAATATCAGCCTGTCATCGTGCAGCGGCTGAAATATATCTAGTTGTTTTAATGTTAACTCTGGGGACTACATTAATGTTTTTCTCCACTTACAAATAATGAACTATTGGAACATACTGCTGTTCGTATTTTTAATGATTTTATCTCCGGGGAATGAGCACAAATAAGAACACACCATGACTCCTGTCAGGGAGGCTGGAGGGAATAACACCACTGTGGCTACTGTTAGGGAGGGTTGGGGTGGGAATAACACCACCGTGACTACTGTCAGGGAGGTTTGAGTGGGAATAACACCACCGTGACTACTGTCAGGAGGTTGGAGTGGAATAACACCCCCGTGACTACTGTCAGGGAGGTTGGAGTGGGAATAAAAACCACCGTGACTACTGTCAGGGAGGTTGGAGTGGAAAAAACCACCCTGACTACTGTTCAGGGAGGTTGGAGTGGAATAACACCACCGTGACTACTGTCGGAGGCAGGAGTGGGGAAAAACCCCCACCGTGACTACTGTTAGGGAGGTTGAGTGGAATAACACCACCGTGACTACTGTCAGGAGGTTGGAGTGGGGAATAACACCACCGTGAACTGTAGGGAGGTTGGAGTGGAATAACACCACGGTGACTACTGTCAGGGAGGCTGGAGTGGAATAACACCACCGTGGCTACTGTCAGGGAGGTTGGAATGGGAATTTAAAACAACCGTGATACCCGTCGAGGAGGGTGGAGTGGAAATAACACCACCGTGGATACTGTCAGGGAGGCTGGAGTGGGGAAAAACACAAACCCTGGCCGCTGCAAGGAGCTGGAGTGGGAATAACACCACCGTGACTACGGTCAGGGAGGCTGGAGTGGGAATAACACCACCGTGACTACGGTCAGGGAGGCTGGAGTGGGGGTAACACCACCGTGGATACTGTCAGGGAGGCTGGAGTGGAAATAACACCACCGTGGCTACTGTCAGGGAGGCTGGAGTGGAAATAACACCACCGTGGCTACTGTCAGGGAGGATGGAGTGGGAATAACACCACCGTGACTACTGTCAGGGAGGGAGGAGTGGGAATAACATCACCGTGGCTACTGTAAGGGAGGCTGGAGTGGGAATAACACCACAGTGGCTACTGTCAGGGAGGCTGGAGTGGGAATAACACCACCGTGGCTACTGTCAGGGAGGCTGGAGTGGAAATAACACCACCGTGGCTACTGTCAGGGAGGCTGGAGTGGGAATAACACCACCGTGCTACTGTCAGGAGGATGGAGTGGGAATAACACCACCGTGACTACTGTCAGGGAGGGAGGAGTGGGAATAACATCACCGTGGCTACTGTAAGGGAGGCTGGAGTGGGAATAACACCACAGTGGCTACTGTCAGGGAGGCTGGAGTGGGAATAACACCACCGTGACTACTGTCAGGGAGGGGTGGAGAGGAATAACCCCCACCGTGGCTACTGTCAGGGAGGCTGGAGAGGGAATAACACCACCGTGGATACTGTCAGGGGGGTTGGAGGGAGAATAACACCACCGTGACTACTGTCAGGGGGGGCTGGAAAGAGAATAACACCACCGTGACTACTGTCAGGGAGGCTGGATTGGGAATAACACCACCGTGACTACTGTCAGGGGGGCTGGAGTGGAAATAACACCACCGTGGCTACTGTCAGGGACAGAGTGGGAATAACACCACCGTGGCTACTGTCAGGGAGGCTGGAGTGGGAAAAACAAACCCCCGTGGATACTGTCAGGGGGCTGAGGAGAATAACACACCGTGGGTACTGTCAGGAGGCTGGATTGGGAATAACACCACCCTGACTACTCTCAGGGTGAGCTGGAGTGGGAAAAAACACACCGTGGCTATGTCAGGGAGGCTGAGTGGGAATAACACCACCGTGGCTACTGTCACGGGGATTGAGTTTGAATAACACCACCGTGACTACTGTCAGGAAGGCTGGAGATAGAATAACACCACCGTGGGTACTGTCAGGGAGGCTGGAGTGGGAATAACACTACCGTGACTACTGTCAGGAGACTGGAGTGGGGAAAAACACCCCGTGACTACTGTCAGGGGGGCTGAGTGGGAATAACACCACCGTGGGTCGTCAGAGGCTAGAGTGGGGAAAAACACCCCCGCAGTTAAAGTCAGGGAGGCTGGAGTGGAATAAAAACCACCGTATACTGTCAGGGAGGCTGGGTTGGGATAAACACCATCGTGCTACTGTCAGGGGGCTGGAGTGGGAATAACACCACGGGGGCTACTGTCAGGAGGCTGGAATGGAATAACACCACATGGCTACTGTCAGGGAGGCTGGGGTGGAATAACACCACCGTGGCTACTCAGGTAGCTGGATGGAAATAACACCACATGCTACTGTCAGGGAGGCTGGAGTGGGAATAACACCACCGTGACTACAGTCGGGGAGGCTGGAGTGGAAATAACACCACCGTGACTACTGTCAGGGAGGCTGGAGTGGGAATAACACCACCGTGGCTACTGTCAGGGAGTCTGGAGTGGGAATAACACCACCGTGGCTACTGTCAGGGAGGTTGGAGAGGGAATAACACCACCGTGACTATTGTCAGGAGGGCTGGAGTGAGAATAACACCACCGTGGCTACTGTCAGGGAGGCTGGAGTGGGAATAACCCACCGTGGGGTACTGTCGGGAGGTTGGAATGGGAATAACACCACCGTGACTACAGTCGAGGTGGCTGGAGTGGAAAGAACACCACCGTGGATACTGTCAGGGAGGCTGGAGTAGGAATAACACCACCGTGGCTGCTGTCAAGGAGGCTGGAGTGGGAATAACACCACCGTGACTACGGTCAGGGAGGCTGGAGTGGGAATAACACCACCGTGACTACGGTCAGGGAGGCTGGAGTGGGGATAACACCACCGTGGCTACTGTCAGGGAGGATGGAGTGGGAATAACACCACCGTGACTACAGTCGAGGAGGCTGGAGTGGAAATAAGACCACCGTGGCTACTGTCAGGGAGGCTGGAGTGGGAATAACACCACCGTGGCTACTGTCAGGGAGTCTGGAGTGGGAATAACACCACCGTGGCTACTGTCAGGGAGGCTGGAGTGAGAATAACACCACCGTGGCTACTGTCAGGGAGGCTGGAGTGGGAATAACACCACCGTGGCTACTGTCAGGGAGGTTGGAATGGGAATAACACCACCGTGGCTACTGTCAGGGAGGATGGAGTGGGAATAACACCACCGTGGCTACTGTCAGGGAGGATGGAGTGGGAATAACACCACCGTGACTACAGTCGAGGAGGCTGGAGTGGAAATAACACCACCGTGGCTACTGTCAGGGAGGATGGAGTGGGAATAACACCACCGTGACTACTGTCAGGGACAGAGTGGGAATAACACCACCGTGACTACTGTCAGGAGGGCTGGAGTGGAAATAACACTACCGTGGCTACTGTCAGGGACAGAGTGGGAATAACACCACCGTGGCTACTGTCAGGGAGGCTGGAGTGGGAATAACACCACCGTGGATACTGTCAGGGGGGCTGGAGGGAGAATAACACCACCGTGACTACTGTCAGGGGGGCTGGAGGGAGAATAACACCACCGTGGCTACTGTCAGGGAGGCTGGATTGGGAATAACACCACCGTGACTACTGTCAGGGGGGCTGGAGTGGAAATAACACCACCGTGGCTACTGTCAGGGAGGCTGGAGTGGGAATAACACCACCGTGGCTACTGTCACGGGGGCTTGAGTTTGAATAACACCACCGTGACTACTGTCATGAAGGCTGGAGATAGAATAACACCACCGTGGGTACTGTCAGGGAGGCTGGAGTGGGAATAACACTACCGTGACTACTGTCAGGGAGACTGGAGTGGGAATAACACCGCCGTGACTACTGTCAGGGAGGCTGGAGTGGGAATAACACCACCGTGGCTACTGTCAGAGAGGCTAGAGTGGGAATAACACCACCGCAGTTACTGTCAGGGAGGCTTGAGTGGGAATAACACCACCGTGGATACTGTCAGGGAGGCTGGAGTGCGGATAACACCATCGTGACTACTGTCAGGGGAGCTGGAGTGGGAATAACACCACCGTGGCTACTGTCAGGGAGGCTGGAGTGGGAATAACACCACCGTGGCTACTGTCAGGTAGGCTGGATTGGGAATAACACCACCGTGGGTACTGTCAGGGAGGCTGGAGTGGAAATAACACCACCGTGACTACAGTCGGGGAGGCTGGAGTGGAAATAACACCACCGTGACTACTGTCAGGGAGGCTGGAGTGGGAATAACACCACCGTGGCTACTGTCAGTTAGTCTGGAGTGGGAATAACACCACCGTGGCTACTGTCAGGGAGGTTGGAGAGGGAATAACACCACCGTGACTACTGTCAGGAAGGCTGGAGTGAGAATAACACCACCCTGGCTACTGTCAGAGGCTGGAGTGGGATAAACACCCACCGTGACTACTGTTCAGGAAGGCTGGAGTGAGAATAACACCACCGTGGCTACTGTCAGGGAGGCTGGAGTGGGAATAACACCACCGTGGCTTCTGTCAGGGAGGTTGGAGAAGGAATAACACCACCGTGGCTACTGTCAAGGACAGAGTGGGAATAACACCACCGTGGCTACTGTCAGGGAGGCTGGTGTGGGAATAACACCACATTGGATACTGTCAGGAAGGCTGGAGTGGGAATAACATCACCCTGACTACTGTCAGGGGGGCTGGAGGGAGTATAACACCACCGTGGCTACTGTAAGGGAGGCTGGAGTGGGAATAACACCACCATGACTACTGTCAGGGGGGATGGAGTAGAAATAACACCACCGTGGCTACTGTCAGGGACAGAGTGGGAATAACACCACCGTGGCTACTGTCAGGGAGGCTGGTGTGGGAATAACACCACATTGGATACTGTCAGGGAGGCTGGAGTGGGAATAACATCACCGTGACTACTGTCAGGGAGGTTGGAGAAGGAATAACACCACCGTGGCTACTGTCAGGGACAGAGTGGGAATAACACCACCGTGGCTACTGTCAGGGAGGCTGGTGTGGGAATAACACCACATTGGATACTGTCAGGGAGGCTGGAGTGGGAATAACATCACCGTGACTACTGTCAGGGGGGCTGGAGGGAGTATAACACCACCGTGGCTACTGTAAGGGAGGCTGGAGTGGGAATAACATCACCGTAACTACTGTCAGGGAGGTTGGAGAAGGAATAACACCACCGTGGCTACTGTCAGGGACAGAGTGGAATAAAAACCACCGTGGCTACTGTCAGGGAACTGGAGTGGGAATAAAAACCACCGTGGGTACTGTCAGGGAGGCTGGAGTGGGAATAACACCACCGTGGATACTGTCAGGGAGGCTTGAGTGGGAATAACACCACCGTGGATACTGTGAGGGGGACTGGAGTGAGGATAACACCATCGGGGCTACTGTCAGGGAGGCTGGAGTGGGAATAACACCACCGTGGCTACTGTCAGGGAGGCTGGAGTGGGAATAACACCACCGTGGCTACTGTCAGGGGGGCTGGAGTGGGAATAACACCACCGTGCCTACTGTCAAATAGGCTGGAGTGGGAATAACACCACCGTGGGTACTCTCAGGGAGGCTGGAGTGGGAATAACACTACCGTGACTACTGTCAGGGAGACTGGAGTGGGAATAACACCACCGTGACTACTGTCAGGGAGGCTGGAGTGGGAATAACACCACCGTGGCTACTGTCAGGAAGCTGGAGTGGAGTAACACCACCGTGGGACTGTCAGGAGGCTGGAGTGGAAATAACACCCCCCGTGTCTACTATCAGGGGGCTGGAGAGGGGAAAAACACCACGTGACTACTGCACGGGGCTGGAGTGGGAATAACACCCCCGTGATTACTGTCAGGGCGGCTGGAGTGGGAATAACACCACCCTGGCTACTGTCAGGGAGGCTGGAGTGGGAATAACACCACCCTGACTACTGTCCGAGGCTGGAGTGGGGAAAAACACCACCGTGCTAGTCAAAGAGGCTGAAGTGGAATAACACCACCGTGGATACTGTCAGGGAGGCTGGAGTGGGAATAACACCACCGTGGCTACTGTCAGGGAGGCTTGAGTGGGAATAACACCACCGTGGATACTGTTAGGGAGGCTGGAGTGGACTAACACCACCGTGCTACTGTCAGGGAGCGGAGTGGGACTAACACCACCGTGGCTACTGTCAGGGAGGCTGGAGTGGGAATAACACCACCGTGGCTACTGTCAAAGAGGCTGGAGTTGGAATAACACCGCCGTTGCTACTGTCAGGGAGGCTACCTTGAGTCTACCTGGAGAGCATTCCATGATCAATGCCTCCGCGGCCCGGTCCATGACCAGGCCTCCTGATGAATCAGAGCCTGATCAACGTGCCTGTTACTGCTGACCGCACGTAGGCCAATGTGCGAACCACATCCCGGCTGATCTGGCACTGACTTTAGATATCTGTCTAGGTCCCTCTTGAAGACAACCATGGGTCTATTGGTAATTCCCTTTATGGCTGGTGTAAGGCTGTTGAACAGTCTTTGGTCCCTGACACTTATTTTGTTTTTTCTTAGTGTACCAGTGGCGCCCCTACGTTTCACTTGTGGTATCTTGCATCGCATGCCAAGTCTTTTGTTTTCATAGGGAGTGATTTCTGTGTGAAGATTAGAGACCAGTCCCTCCAGAATCTTCCAGGTGTAGATTATGATGTATCTCTCTCGCCTGCGCTCCAGTGAGTACAAGTCAAGTGCTTCCAGGCGTTCCCAGTAGTTAAGGTATTTGACGGAACTTATGCGTGCAGTAAAAGTTCTCTGTACATTCTCTAGATCTGCAGTTTCACCTGCCTGAGATCCTGAGGAAAGACAGAGGAAACAGAGATGGAGGAGTGGCGCTGCTCATCAAAAACCGAATGGGAGTTTGACGAACTGGAGAGAGGAGACAGTGGAGAAGCAATAGGAACATTTCAGTCTGGAGGTCCCAAGGTGGTAATTGCAGTGATGTATAACCCACCTCAGAACAGCAGGAAGCCAAGGCAAAGTATGATGAGAGTAATAGAGCAATGGTTGACACACTGACTGAAGTGGCCAGAAGGGCTCATGCGGGCAGAGCAAAGCTGCTGATTATGGGTGGCTTCAACCACAAGGAAATCGATTGGGAAAACCTAGAGCTACTTGGGGGACCAGAAACGTGAAGGGCTAAGATGATGGAGGTGGTACTGGAAAATCTCATGCACTAACACGTAAAGGACACTACCAGAGAGAGAGGAGAGGATGAAGCAGCGAGACTGGGTAGTGCAGATATTGAGGATATCACATATGAAAGACCTCTTGAGGCCAGTGATAATGTGGTTCTGAGCTTCGAATACATAGTAGAGTTACAAGTAGAGAGGGAAGCAGGAAGGGCAGGACTAATGAAGCCAGATTACAAGAGAGGGAACTACACAGGCATGAAGAACTTTCTGCACGGGGTTCAGTGGGACAGAGAACTGGCAGGGAAGTCAGTAAACGAGATGATTGAGTATGTGACAACAATATGCAAGGAAGCTGAGGAGAGGTTTGTACCAAAGGGTAACAGAAACAAGAAGCACTAAACATCAGACAAGACATGTATAGTATGCAAAGTCATGGAGAAGATCACCACGATGAGAGTGGTGGAGCACCTAGAAAGGAATGAGCTTATCATCAACGGCCAACACGGTTTCAGGGATGGGAAATCCTGTGTCACAAACCTACTGGAGTTCTATGACAGGGTGACGGCAGTAAGACAAGGGAGAAAGAGAGGGGTGGGTAGATTGTATTTTCTTGGACTGTAAGAAGGCGTTTGACACAGTTCCACACAAGAGATTAGTGCAAAAGCTGTAGGACCAAGCAGTGACAACAGGGAAGGCACTACAATGGATCAGGGAATACTTGTCAGGAAGACAACACAAGCGTCATTATGGTTGTTTGTGTCTTATTTCCCACCAGCCACGAATACTTTAATCCATAAACCAGGGGTTACAGTAATTTTTAATGGTGAGTGACTGTCTTCTCGGTGTATATATCTTGAGTCTGCGCATTAATATATTAACAGTCATAAAATAACTTATGACTGATGTAAATTATCAAAACATATGCGAGAATTTAATGTATTTACAGATTTACTCATACAAAATCCGTTCGTGGGGAAAAAATATGTAAAATAGCACTATAATTTTTTAGAACAGTCGTCACTGGGGTTATGATAATATGGACAAAACAATGAGGGATCAGGTCCAATTTTTACTTAAAATCATTAGTTTAGAACCGGTTTTATACTGCATTGATTTTACCACCAAAGTTATAAAAGGATGACTATTTATGATGACTGGACAGTGAAACTTTAATAAAGTTATCTCTCAATTTTTAATTTATTTCTCTGACTCTTTTATTTGTATATCTGAATCTTTAATATATTAGACATTTTTAGGTCTCGTTCTATATTTTATTCTAAAAATATGTGTCATCTTATTTACAGAAGTGATGTATCTTAGTGGATCCTTCAGTGTCGCTTCAATTTTTTGGTATGAGAAGGATATGGATCAAATATTTTGTTCTAATCTGTACAAGAATTATTATTAAAACTGTAATAACAGCACTAAATTATTATATGTATTATCGGTGTGCCATCAGATAGACTATTATCAAGCAGGCTGCATCATCAAACAGGCTGCACCATCAAACAAGCTGCATCATCAAGCAGGCTGCATCATCAAACAGGCTGCACCATCAAGCAGGCTGCACCATCAAGCAGGCTGCATCATCAAACAGGCTGCATCATCAAATGGCTGCATCATCAAACAGGCTGCACTATCAAGCAGGCTGCATCATCAGACAGGATGCATCATCAAACAGGCTGCACCATCAAACAGGCTGCATCATCAGACAGGATGCATCATCAAACAGGCTGCATCATCAGACAGGCTGCATCATCAAACAGGCTGCATCATCAAACAGGCTGCATCATCAAACAGGCTGCACCATCAAGCAGGCTGCATCATCAAACAGGCTGCATCATCAAACAGGCTGCACCATCAAGCAGTCTGCATCATCAAACAGGCTGCATCATCAAACAGGCTGCATCATCAAACAGACTGCATCATCATATAGGCTGCATCATCAAACAGGCTGTATGATCAAACAAGCTGTATCGTCAAACATGCTGCACCATCAAACAGGCTGCACCATCAAACAGGCTGCACCATCAAACAGGCTGCACCATCAAACAGGCTGCACCATCAAACAGGCTGCACCGTCAAACAGGCTGCATCATCAGACAGGCTGTATCATCGAACAGTCTGTACCATCAGACAGGCTGTACCATCAAACAGGCTGTATCATCGAACAGGCTGTACCGTCAAATAGGCGAAGCCATCAGACAGGTTTCACTAAAAGAGACTGTACAAGCAGAAAGGCTGAACCAGCGATCGTTACTCTTAAATAGGCTACATCAGCAAATAAGGTGTACCATTAAATAGGGTGTACCAACAAATAAGGTGTACCATTAAATAGGGTGTACCAACAAATAAGCTGTACCAGCAAGAATGTTACATTATTAAATTGGTTTTGTCATCACCTAGAAACATGACTAATCACTTTTAACCCTCTAATCCAATTTCGCTTGTTTCGTAGGTTCTAATATCTTAATATCTATTGTGTGACCATGATGAAAAAGTAGACTAATTGTGAAGTCAACGGAACCACAGGCTACAGGAAGCAATGGCTACATTATGATGTGACATAGTTATCAGAGCTTTGTGTCTAATTTGTTTAAAAAGTTTGACTTAGCAGGCGGAGGAGAAAATTCTTTTGTTCCAGTCCAGTACTGGATTTGATATACACTCAGTGGCCACTTTATTAGATACACCCTCTTTGCCACTAAAACACCCTGGATTCTTTGTGATACGGATTTAGCAAGGTGTTGGAAACATTTCTTAGACATTCTGGTCTCTATTGACATTATAGCATCAGACAGTTGCTATATATTTGTCGGCTGCACATTATTGCTGCGAATCTTCCGTTCCACCACATTACAAAAGTTAACGCCAAATTCTGATCATACCGGTAGATCTGCATGGTGAAGCAGAAATCGCAATTTGTCAGAGGCACCTGTATCATTTTTTTCAATGATTCAATCTTTAACTTGTCAGTTTCGATGAATCTGTGTCCACTGTAGCCACATTTCCTATTCTTAGTTGACAATAGTGGAACCTGGTGTAGATTTCTGATGTTGTAGCCAATCCACCTCTAGGTTCGATGTGTTGTAAGTTCAGAGATGCTCTTTTCCATACCACTATTGTAATGCACTGTTATTTGAGTTAATGTCGCCTTGATGTCAGCTTGAATCAGTCCAGTCATTCTCTTCTAACGTCACATTATTAACAAGGCGTTTTCACCTTTAAAACTGTCACTCACCGGATGTTTTATGTTTTGCACACAATTCTCTATCAACACTGGAATTCTTGTGCGTGAAAATCCCAGATCAGCAGTTTGAAATACTCAAATCACCCGTTTGGCTCTAACAATCATTCCACCGTCAAAGTCACTTAGATCACATTTCTTTGTCTTTTGAACAACAACTGATATACTTGATCATGTCAACACAACATAGCATGGTGAGTCAGCTTCACTAATCAAGGGTCGATACAACATAGCATGGTGAGTCAGCTTCAATAATCAAGGGTCGATACAACATAGCATGGTGAGTCAGCTTCAACAATCAAGGGTCGATACAACATAGCATGGTGAGTCAGCTTCAATAATCAAGGGTCGATACAACATAGCATGGTGAGTCAGCTTCAATAATCAAGGGTCGATACAACATAGCATGGTGAGTCAGCTTCAACAATCAAGGGTCGATACAACATAGCATGGTGAGTCAGCTTCAATAATCAAGGGTCGATACAACATAGCATGGTGAGTCAGCTTCAACAATCAAGGGTCGATACAACATAGCATGGTGAGTCAGCTTCAATAATCAAGGGTCGATACAACATAGCATGGTGAGTCAGCTTCAACAATCAAGGGTCGATACAACATAGCATGGTGAGTCAGCTTCAACAATAGCATGGTGAGTCAGCTTCAACAATCAAGGGTCGATACAACATAGCATGGTGAGTCAGCTTCAATAATCAAGGGTCGATACAACATAGCATGGTGAGTCAGCTTCAACAATCAAGGGTCGATACAACATAGCATGGTGAGTCAGCTTCAACAATCAAGGGTCGATACAACATAGCATGGTGAGTCAGCTTCAACAATCAAGGTCTACAGACGTGGATCACAACTCTCGCTCCAGGTTCAAATTTACGTTGCAACAATTCCCTCAGTTGTCAGGCTC
>NW_026507473.1:20000-71383 GCF_026875155.1 Cherax quadricarinatus
GAGAGGAAAAGGGGAAAAAACCTAACGAACCTGGAGGACAGGAGAGATGGGGGGGGGACATGAAAAACTACAAAATACTGAGGGGAAATTTACAAGGTGGACAAAGACAGGATTTTTCCAAGAGGGGAAAAAAAGCAAAAAGGGGACATATTTTGGAAAAGTTGAAGACACATATGAATCACGGGGATTTTTTAATAAATATTTCTTCAGCCACAGAGAACCCAGGAAGTGGAATAGTTTTTGGGGAACAGTTGGGGGAGGGAGGGTCCAAAACATAGCTTTTAAACAGAGGGACGATAAAGCTCACGGTTTTAGGGAAGGACCCCATAGCTAAACCCGTGGGAAAAGACGGGGGCCAGGGGCCCGGACTCAAACCCCCGCAACCTCAACTAGGTGAGTACAAATAAGTGGTACACCACACCACCCCACACACACAAAACACATTATATATACACACGCACACAAAATAAAAACCCCCAAAACACCCCCCAAAAACAACCCCCAACCTCCCCACAAAAACACAAACACAACCCAAAAACAAAACCAAAAACACAAAACACACAAAAAACAAAAAAACCCCCGCACCAAAACCAAAAACACAAAACACACCCCACAAACACACGCACACACACACACCACACACAAAAAAACAAAACCCCCACACACACACAAACAATAGGGGAGTACAATTTGGAAAAGTACACCCCCCCAAAACACACCCACACACACACCCACACAAAACCCCCACCCCCACACTCCCCACCCTCAAAAACACACCCCACACACACCCACACACACCCACACACACACCCCCCACACACACCCACACCCACAAAACCCCACCCTCACACACACCCACACACACACCCACCCCCACACCCCCACTCACCCCCCCACACACACCCCCCACACACCCCCACCCACACACACTCCACACACACTTTAACCCAAAAACCACACACACACACACCCCACACACCCACACTCCACACACACACAAAACCCCCAAACACCACCCCCTCCACACCCCCACACTCCCCCCCCCCCCACACACCTCCCCCCCCACACACCCCCAACCATAACCCCACAACCCACAAAACAAACACAACCCCAAAACCCCAAACCCCAAAAACCAAAAACACCCCAACCCCCCAAAACCCAAACCCCCCCCAAAAAAAACCCCCCCACACACCAAAAAAACACACCCCCCCCAAAACAAACCCCCCCACACCCCAAAAACACACACCCTAAAAACCCAAAAAAAAAACCCCACACACACCCCCAAAAAACCCCACCAAAAAAAACCAAAAACCCCCCAAAAAAAACCCAAACCCCTCATCAAACCCAAAAACTTGGGGGGAGCAAGGGCCCCCTACCAAACTCAAACCCCAAAAAACCGCTCTTTAAAAAGGGGAAACCAACTCAGAAAACCCCGACACCTTTAAGGTTAGGCCCAAGGAATTGCCCCCAAAGGGGGTTTGGAACCCAAACCCCTTTGGGGGGCACAAAAGAACCCAGAGAAAGTGCAAAGGTTTCCCCAAAAAAAGAAAAAAGGGGGGTTAAAAAAGGGGGGGGGGGGGGGGGTTTTAATTTAAAAATTGGGGGTAAAGAAATAGGGGGGTTTTTTTGGGGGGTTGTTAAGGGAGGTGGAATAAATGGAATGGAAAGGGAGAGATTAGGGGGAAGTAAAATAAAAAATTGAAGAATTGAAAAAGGTGGAAAAGAAGGAGTTTGGTTTTGGAGAAAAAAAAAGGGGAAACAGTTGGAACTAAAACACGAAAAATCACGGATTTTGGGAATATTTTTTCAGACAGGTAGTCGAAGGGGAATATTTTGGGGAAGGGATGGGGGAGGCAGTCCATACATATTTTTTAAGCAAGGTATGAAAAAACTCCGGCTCGGGAGAGTGCCAGAGCGATCAGGAAGAGGGGGGGCCGGGAGCTCGGCTCGACCCCCGAAAACCTAACGGGGAGTACAACTAGGTGAGTACACACACCCCAACACACACACCGGGCCTAGTGTCTTCGACAAGCCTAGACAAAATGGTAACAAACACACACCACACACACACACACACACAACACACACACACACATAAAACACACACAACACACACACAAAAAAACCCCACACACACCACCCACACAGACACACACCGCACACACACACCCACACACACACCACACACACACACACACACACACACACACAACCACACACACACACGCACGCAACACACGCAAAACAACACACACAGACACACACAGACACCACAGCACACACAGACACAAAAACCCACACACACACACAACACACACCACACACACCCACACACACACACACACGCACACAGACACCAGACACACACACACTCACACATACACACACTTACACACACACACAACACACACATACACACACATACATACACAACATACAACACACACACACAAACAAAACACACAACACACACACCCACACACACACCACACAAAAATACACACACACACACATATACACACACCCATATACTAACACACACACACACCACACAAACACACACACCGCACGCGCACGCGCACACAACACACACACACACAACACACACACCCACACACACAACCACACACACACACACACGTAAGTAGGGCCGTCAACCCCAGGAGGTTGGGGGTCAGGTCACAAAATTTGTGGGCAGCAAAGGACCACTGAAACTACATACAACGCACAAGCCATACCTTTCAGTACATAATAAACCCACACAAAATTCCACACCACACACAAAACACACACAACACACCACACCACACACAAACACACACACACCACTCACACACACACACCCAACCACACAAAACTCCCCCCCCTCTCACCCCGACATCCCCTTTCTTCCCCTGATCCCCCCCTCCCCAAAAAAAGAGATCATGAATGGGAAAAGAACAGAAGAAATTAGCATGAGAAGGGGAAAAAGGGAGATATGGGAAAACAGGGAAAGGGGGGTGCATTGAAACACAGAGGCTAGGATACAGAGTTTTAAAAGGGAATAAAAATCTAAAAACGCCTAAAGAAATAAAGAACCTTTTTGGGGTTGACCAAAAAAGGACGCTAAACCTCAGCCACAAATAAGGGACTGGAGGGAAAGAGGGGCACAACTGCAATGGAAGCTCTATCAAGGAGGACTGTAGTAAATGAAAGAAGCTAAGCTTTATGTGGGGCCCTAACGACAAAACAAGCCCCAGAAAGCCGAGAAGGGAAAATGACAGGCCACTGAGCCAAGTACATTAGCCAGTGAAACTGAAAAAGGAAAGCGCAGTGCAGAAACCAAATTAAATGAGGGGATACACAGGGATTCGCAGTGGGAGAATGAGAAGTTGAGGTCAGTCTTTGAGTATGGGCTCCCAATGAAGTTTGAAGGGGAAACATATGAAGCAAGAAAACAATGGAAAAAAAAAAGTACTTGAAAAGCATCATAAAGCAATAGGAGACGACGACATGACCCCTGGAAAATTATCAGGAGAATAGGGGGTTTTAGTAAAAAAATGAACCCGCCAGTGAAAGTGACCTTCAAGGCAGAAGCGACTCGGACCAGGGATCCTGCAGGAGAAAGCAAACGATTAAGGGACATGCCAGCATACAGGAATGTAATCTCGAACCGCGACATAACACAATAAGAAAGTAACAGGAAACCTGAGAGAGATGGTTCCAAAGCGAAAGGAGGAAAGAGAGGGATGAGAAACAGACAGGAGATCCCAGAATCAGGAAGAAAGATCAAATACAGCCTCCCTCACAACTTCCAATAGAAGCCTCCCAACCAGGTCAACCCCAGTGCAACCAAACACTCTCAATCAAAACACCCCATGCCACATCCAATGCCCCCACCCACTACATTTACATACTCCACCCCCACAGCACAACATCCCATAGTTCCTTACAGTTCTCCCACATCCCCACCCCCAATATACTTCCCAGACCACGTCATAGAAAAGAAGTTGAAGGTGTGGTATACACAATGCAGATGAAAAACAAACAAGTATGAGGAGTGGCACGAAAGAATCAAAAGAATCACCCAACATAATAACACTCACGAGAAACAAAACGCACCCAGAATAATAACAATTCAATACTTTCCATCTGGATACCAATTCTCAGAAAGACAGAGGGAGGAAAGGGTCAGGAGGAGTTGCACTGCTCATTAAAAAACGCATGGGATTTTGAGAAATGGAAGAATGATGCATGGGCGAAAGGGACTACTTAGTAGTAACAATCCAGTTCTGTGGGACATAAGGTGATAATTGCAAAATGTACAACCCACCCAGAAACGCATGGAGGCAAGAGAATAATACGAAGAGAGCAACAAGCATGATCGACCACACTAGCCGAGGTGCCAGGAGGAGCACACATGGGGGGAGCAAAGTTTACTAGTTATGGGTAATTCAATCACAAGGAGATTGACTGGGAAAACCTGAGCCCCATGGGGTCCCCGAAACATGAGAGCCAAGATGACAATGGATGTGGTACTGGAAAAACCTCATGCATCAACATGTTAAGACACTACCAGAGAGAGAGGATAGGATTGAACCAGCAAGACTGGATCTTGTATTCACCATGATAGTTCGGACATCGAGGGTATCATTATGAAAGGCCACTGGGAGCTAGTGATCATGTGGGTTCTGTGCTTCGACACATAGTTGAGCTCCAAGTGGAAGAGAAGTAGCAGGAAAGGCTGTGAAAAACCAAACTACAAAAGGGGGAATTACTCAGGCATGAGGAACTTCCTTCAGAGCATTCAGTTGGGAGAGGGAACTGACAGAAAACCAGTACAAGAAATGAAGGACTATTAGCAACAAAAATGCAAGGAGGCAGAGGAGAGGTTTGTTCACAAGGGCAACAGAAATAATGGGAAGAACAGAACGAGTCCTTGGTTCACCGAAAGGTGTCGTGGGAGGCAACAACCTAGGTGTACTAGAGAATGGAAAAGGTACAGAAGACATAGAACTCAAGAAAATAGAGAAATCACCCGAAGAGCCCACAAATCACTGAAATATATTTTTTTCGTTAGGTTCAGAATGATTTTGGCGAAATTATTGCATACACAAAATTTCGCTTTGTCCTATATGCAAGAATAGCGTGCTAATTAACCAAAGATCGCAAGTTCTGCCTATTCGGACGACGACATTATATACAAATAAAGATATAATAAATATATATATATATATATATATATATATATATATATATAATATATATTATAACTAATATATAAAATATATATACAAAACAACCAATATAAATATAATATATATATATATAATATATATATAAATATATAATAATAAAAAATATATATCAAAACAACAATATAAATATATATATATATATACTTATATCTATATAAATATATATATATATATTATAATATATAATATATATATATAAATATATATATATGTCGTTCCGAATAGGCAGAAACTTGCGATCTAGTCTTAAATAGCAACGCTCATCTTGCCATATAGGACAAGTGAAAATTTGTGTATGCCATAATTTCGCCACAATCATTCTGAAACATAAAGAAAAAAAATATATTTTCATGTGTTTGTTTAGTATTAAATAATCGTAAACAAATCTAAATATATTTTAGTTGGGTTAGGCCTAAAATAAATTGCGCTTGTTATAAGAAAGGGTAGGTAATATTTCTAAGTTCCTTTTGTGCTAAATTATAAATTTTTACATCAACATTAATGAAAAAAATAATATCTTTAAGAACGTATAAAGAAAATTTTATTATTAGAAAGACTTAATTTAAATGAGTTCTTGCTAATTGATCAGTTTTTAACATATTCGGCACGACATATATATAATATATATATAAATATATAAATATATATATATATATATATATATATATATATATATATATAATAATATATATATATACGTAGCATAAAGTATTTATGGAAAAATAGGGCCTAGACACAGGGGTCACCCAAAATCCCACATCATTAATATAAATGGATATAGCTCCACTTCACAAAGGTGCCAGTAAAAGAAATATCACAGAATCATAGATCGACAGCACTAATGTCCCGCATTACAAAAGATTGAAAGGGTTGTATGAAGCCAGATGGTCAACCACTTGGATTCCCAACAATTACACAAGACATGGCACCATGAGTTTAGAACCGATCGTCTTGCTTCTCGTAACTACTTAACGACTCTGTCTCGGATGCACTTGAAAACAAACAGAATAAAGATGAAGTATACACAGATCTTGCAAAAGCCTTCTATAAGTTCGATCTTGGTGTAATAACACACAAAAGAATATGTGGAGAACTGAGCAGAAGGATCTTTATCTTTCCAACGGATAGAACACAAACAATAATGGTAAACAGAGTTAAGGCAGAGGCTACCATAGTGAAAAGTTGTCTTCCAAAAGATATAGTATTCGCCCTCATCCTATTTTTAATCCTAATATCTGATACAAACAGAGATGTAAACTATAGTCCGTGTCTTCCTTTGAGGACGATACCAGAATTTGCATGAGAATGTCAACCATGGAGGACACTAACTCTTCTCCAAGCGGATATAAACCAAGTCTTCCAATAGGCAACCGAGAAAAATATGATGTTCAGTGAGAACAAATTTCGGTTACTCTCTTACAGAAAACATGAGGAAATAAAAAGTAGAACGGAATACATAAATTCTAACCACAGAGTAGGGAGAAAATGTAATGTGAAGGACTTGGGAGTCATAATGTTCGAGGATCTCGTCTTCAAGGATTAAAACCAGGTCATTACCACAACTGCCAGGAAAAGGATAGGATGGATAACGAGAACCTTTAAAAAAAGGGATGCCAAGCAAATAAGAATAGCCTTAGAGCCACTTGTTCTCTCTAGGCTGGAATATTGCCGTACATCAACAACCCCTTTCAAGGTTGCCGAAATTGCAGTACTGGAGAATGTTCAGAGAACCTTCACTGCATGTATAAATTCAGTCAAGCACCTTAATGACTGTGAAAGTTAGAAGTTCATTGATATGTACTTGCAACGAGGTGAGAAAGATACATCATAATTTAAATCTGGAAAAACCTAGAGTGACTAGGTCTAAATCTACACACACAGGAATCACTCCCTACAAACTTAAAATGCTTGACATACGTTCAACATGCCTCCAGTGGAAAGCAGGGTGCCATGAGTACACCGAGAGAAACATAAGTGTAAGGGACCCAAGACAGTTCAGCAGTCTCCCATCTTACCTACGTTTCATTGCGTGTGGCTAGCAGTAATAGCCTGGCTGATTAGGCCCTGGGAGGCCTTTTCATGAACCGGGCCACGGATGGGGGGGTTGACATCTGTAACATTCTTCAGGCAGACCTATGGTAATTCTGCCTGGGGATCTATCACATTATTATTATAATAAAAAAGAAGCGCTAAGCCACAAGGGCTATACAGCGCTGCAGGGTAGGGAAGGAAGCTAGGGTATTGGATGGCAGAAGGGGGGAGGGATGATCAGTAGGTTACAGAAAACAGTGGGGCAGGGGATAGCATGGGGGTAGAGGGTAGCAAGAGATTGAGGTAGAAAGGGCTGGAGGTATCAGAGTTTGTGAAGTAAGTCAGCTGTTGTCAAAAAGTCAATGAGAGAGTCCGGATAAAAGGTGGGTCCATCAGCGAGAAGGGAAGGTAAAGAGAGAGCAGCAGAGTGAAGACGACGACGGAGGTAAATTCTGCGTGCTTGTTGATAAAGTTGGCTGACTGATAATGGAACCTGACAATTCTCACAGAGAGAAGCAGGGCGCCTCTCCATGAGATATCCATGAGTAAGACGAGTATGGCCAATGCGAAGACGGGAGAGCGTAGTCTCCCAACCTCGCCACTGGTGACAAGAAGACGGCCAGTAACCTATACTCGGTTTAATAGATTGAAGTTTGTTACCGAGCATAGTAGACCAACGTTGTTGCCAACGGGTGTGAAGGTGGGTAGCAATTGCAGCAAAATAGTCCGTAAATGGAATACCTCTATAAGAAACTGGTAGGTCATGTACTGCTGACTGCGCAGCAGTGTCTGCCTGTTCATTGCCCTGTACGTCACATGACCAGAGACCCAACAAAAACAATATCTTTATGCTTGGTAAAGATGCGGCATAGCCAAAGTTGGATACGGAGGACTAAGGGGTGAGGTGTATCAAATTTCTGTATAGCCTGTAAAGCACTAAGGGAGTCTGAGACAACCACAAATGATGACACAGGCATAGATGCAATACGGATAAGTGCTGCAAGAATGGCATACAATTCAGCAGTAAAAATTACTAGCCGAAGATAGTAAATGCCCTCGTATGACGCTGTCTGGAAAACCCCTGCTGCGAATCCTACGCCCTCAGAAGACTTAGAGCCATCTGTGTACACTGCAATGGCATGAGAATGAGAGTGGAAGTGGTCAAGAAAAAGAGAGCGGGAAGTGACCGTAGAGAGTTGGGCTTTCGAGCAAGGGAGAGAGAAAGAACAGACTCTAACAGCTGGAACTTCCCAGGGGGGTAGGGAAAAGTGGGATGCTACATGAACATAGAAAGGTGGTAATTGAAGAGAAGACAAGAGCGAATGCAGGTGAAGAGAGAAGGGACGGAGTAAACAGGGGCGGCGAACAAATAAAGAATGTCTACTAATATCAGTGACCATTCTATAAATGGAAGGTTTGCAGAGATCATGGGAGCGTATATAGTAGCGAAGGCAATGGGTATCACGGCGATCGGATAAGGATGGAACGTTCGCTTCTGCATAGAGGCTCTCAACAGGGGAAGAGCGAAAAGCACCAAGGCATAAACGTAATCCTTGGTGATGAATGAAGTTAAGGCAAGAGAGTGTAGCAGGAGAGGCCGTTGAATAGATCTGGTCACCATAATCACGTTTCGATAAAATGAGAGTGGAATGTAGGCGAAGGAGAGTTCGACGATCAGCTCCCCATGAAATATGAGCAATGGTTTTAAGAAGGTTTAGCCGGCTGTGACAAGTTGCCTTCAGAGAGGTAATGTGAGGTTTCCAGGATAACCTACGGTCAAAGAGGAGGCCTAGAAACTTGACTGTATCACGTTCAGGGATACGGGAGCCATAGAGGTACAAAGGATGATCGGAGATGACAGAGCATCTAGTGAAAGTAATTTGGTGAGTTTTGGTACTGGAAAATTTAAACCCATGTGTGGTGGCCCAATTGGAAACACGGTCGACCGCATGCTGGAGAGAAACTGTAATGAGGTGACTGTCAGCGCCTGCACAGGCAATAGCAAAGTCATCAACATAGAGCGATGACCAAATATTTGATGGAAGACTAGAGGCCAAATCATTTATAGCAAGGAGAAAAAGTGTTGTGCTCAGAACACATCCCTGGGGACACCTTCAGCTTGGATAAAGTCCGGGGAGAGCACATTATTAACCTGAACACGGAAATGTCAGTCCGTTAAAAAGTTCTTAAGGAAGGATGGTAGATTGCCTCCGAGGCCTAAGGAGTGGGCTTCGGCCAAAATATTATACCTCCAAGTTGTGTCATATGCCTTCTCAAGGTCAAAAAATATGGCAATAACTGAGTGGTTATTCGCAAAGGCATTACGAACATACGTATCCAAGAGTAGTAAGGGGTCTATGGTAGAACGTCCCTTACAAAAGCCATATTGACGAGCGGAGAGACTGTTGTGTGTCTCTAAATACCACACTAGACGTCTATTTACTAGGCGTTCCATCACTTTGCAAACTGCACTGGTAAGAGCAATGGGACGATAGTGGGAGGCTTCATGTCCCGTAGTACCCGGTTTGTGGAAAGGGAGAACAATGGCAGATTTCCACGGCTGTGGAAGAACTCCTTGTGACCAAATAAGATTAAAAAGGCGTAATAGGAACTGCAAGGGCTGACTGATGTAAATTTTGTAGCATACGAATATGAATGCCCGTGGGGCCCACTGCTGATGTTCGGCAAGCTGAGAGTGTTGCCTCCAGTTCTTGAAGTGTAAAAGGCACATTATACGTTCTTCTCTGAGAGAAAAAAAATCCAAGGGTGCTAGCTCTCTGGCAATTTTGAGGAAAGAAACGAGGGGCATAGAGGAGCCCCTGAAAAAATACGGACCAGATGATTGCCAATTTCATTGGCAACATCTAGTGGGTTTGCTATATCAACACCGGCAACCTGCAGAACAAAAGCCGGGTCAGAAGAATATTTACCACTCAGTTTTCGTACTTTTTTCCAGACTGCACCCCAAAGAGGAAGCAGAGGTGATGGGGGGAGACATAATCTCTCCAGCAAGTGCGTTTAGCGTCGCGGATGACACGGCGAGCGATCGCACGCTTCTGCTTAAAATCAAGAAGTCTCTCCGTGGTTCTATTGTACCAGTACCTGCTCCACGCAGCTCGTTTCAAATGTACTGCACGAGCACAAACGGGAGACCACCAAGGCACACATTTCTGAGAATGCCTGCCCAAAGTTTGGGGTATAGAATGAGAAGCTGCGGTTAAAATGGAGGACGAGAAGAGGTGTAAAAGCTCATCAATGGAGGACGAAGAAGGAACCTCACTAAAAACAGTTAGTTGTGAGTAGAGGTTCCAATTTGCCTGATCAAATTGCCAGCGTGGGATACGAAGGGTGGTAAATATGAAGGGGAAGTAAGAATGTTTGGGAAATGATCGCTGTCATGTAAATCTGGGAGAACAGACCAGGTGAAGTCTAATGCGGTGGAGGAAGAGCAGAATGAGAGATTGATGCAAGAGACAGTGTGAGTCCGAGGATCAAAATGGGTGTGAGTACCTATATTTAAAACATGGAGGGGGTGGGTAGCAAGAAAAGCCTCTAACTGAATGCCACAGGAATCACAGTGAGACCCCCCCAGAGGAAAAAGATGGGCATTAAAATCGCCAGGTAACAGAAGCGGTGGCGGTAATGACGAAACAAGAAAGGCAATATCCGGAATAGAAAATGCCCGAGAAGGAGAGAGATATAAAGAACAGAGCGTATACCACCTATGCAAGTGGATACAGGCTGCTGTGTAATGCAGCGAAGTATGAAGAAATAGCTGATGGTACGGAATATCAGTGCGTAGAAGAAGGGCACTTTCATTAAAGGTCCCATCAGGAAAAGGATCTGAAGAAAACAATAAATTATAGACTGAGATGGGATAGATAACAGCAGAGTGTAATTTCGGTTCCTATAAGTAAACACCAACAAGGGAAAACTGGGAGAGTAACATCTGAAGCTCACCCCGATTACCCCTGGGGCTGCGTATATTCCACTCTAAATAGGCCATGATTGGCAACGATGAAGATACCTGAAATCCGCAGGTAAGGGTTCCTATGGACTAGAGGGGTTAGAAAAGTCCACATGCAGAGGCAGCGGAAAACGTTCAAGCAGTGAAGGAATGGTGCACTGCGAAGAAAGGAGTTGCACAGATGGAGGAGAGGAGAGAGAAGGAACAGAGGTTGGATCAGTGTTCATTGATGGTTTGGTCTCTGCAATATATTCAGAGATTGCTTCAAGTGTTTTGGAATTCAGAGACGTCATATGGGAGACAATATTGGAGATGGTAGGGGAAGGATGAGTACAGATTGGAACTGTAGTGGACTGTACCAAGGTAGGGGGGGCGAAAGGGTGGAGGGAACTGGAGAAGAAGCGTGGAAGGGGACAGAAGAGGCAGAAACCTGGGAGGTGGCAGAAGAGGAAGACACTTGGGAGGGAACAGGGGGGGGAAGTACAGTACGAGAAGGAGGGTGAACCTCTACTCTTGTAACAGAGCCAGTGAGGGGGGAAGAAACCAGGTACAGAGACAGGAAGGTAAAATGAGGAGGTGGAAGAAGGGAAGGAGGGGTTATAGGACCTTTTTTTGACTTCTGAGAAGTAGAGGGACGATTGGGAGGTGTCGTACAAGATCTCGTCGATACCGAGGCTTGTGAGGGAGAACACAAAGAAGCGAGAACAGACTGAGGCGTTGAAGTAGGGACGTCTGAGCCCAGGACAGCAAAAGAATTAGATACAGGAGTGACTATGGGAGAGGTAACCACAGAGGAGGCTGCAGAAGATGGGACCCCAGAAGTGGGGGGACTTTTTGAAACACAGGAATAAGAAACACGAGGTAGTCTCCCTTGGAGGCAGAGACGAGAAACTGCCATGGCATAAGGGAGACCTTCTGCCTCTTTGAGGCAACGGATTTCCCGCTCATTTAAGTAGACTTGGCGACAGCGAGAGTATGAAGGGTGAGCCTCATGACAATTAAGGCAAGAGGGAGGTCGATTGCAAGACGTATTAGAATGGTCATCGGCACCACAGACTGGGCATTCGGCTACAGATCTGCAATATTTCGCTGGATGGCCAAATCGCCAGCAATTTCTACACTGTTGCGGTGTAGGGATCACCTTTCGAACTTGTAACCGATGTCCTGCTACATAAACTGAGGATGGGAGTTCACGGCTGTCAAAAGTTAAACGAGCCACATTGGTAGGGTATCGTCTCCGCCCGCGGGCAGGAAGAACATAAGTGTCTACCTTGAGGATTGGGAGATCTTGGAGTTCCAGCTGTTCAAGAATGTCATTGCCACATGTCTGGAAATTTTGTTGAACTATGGTATGGTGCTGAATGACGGTACCACTACAAGAATTGAGGGAATGATGTTTTTCAATAGTGACAGGAACAGCATCAATATAGGAAAGAAGAGAAAGATCATGAGCTTGGGTAGCATTCTGTACAGTGATGATGTGCGTACCACTCTTAAAAGCATGAAAAGAAATATCTTTACCAACATGGCGTAGGAGTGCCTTGCCAATACTATGGTCGGAAAGATAGGCAATAGAGGGAGTTGGTCGTAAAGTGAAGAATTTAGTCCATTGTGCATTCTGAAACTGAGCGTGGAAAGGGAGTGCAGGATGTGTCGATCTTTTCTGAGAAGAACGAGGTGGAGAAGTATCATCAGCAGGTAATTGTCGTTGGCATTTAGGCGTGGGACCAGAGTTGGTCCTACATGGAATGGGCCGGCGATTCGAAAATTGCCGCACCGTAGAGGAAGAGGCTGGAAGAATAGGCAAATGAGAGTGGAGGTCAGATAAATCGAAGGAGTCAGTCGAGACCTCAGTACCTGAAGCGGGTGAGGAAACAGCACCGGCAAGAGTTACAGAGGCATTAGGAGTGTCCGAAGAGTGGTCCAAAGACGAGGCGGGGTCAGAACGGGGTGCGGTATCAAGAAGGGGCCCGGGAGTAGCAGGTTTATGGACTAGGGCTTCCATGGTTAGGTTACTTCTTTCTTTTTGTTTTCAAGAAAAAAAAGAAAGAAGAAAAGAAAATAAAAATAAAAAATAAAAAAAAGGGGGGACCGGGGAGGGAGAGTTCCAAGGAGGAATGAAAGGGCCAGAAATCTCCCTCCACGCCCAAGAGGACCTCAGCACCACAAGTAGCGTAGATGCAGCATGGAACCCGTGCCATACCCTACCCTTCATGCCAGTAAACCAGCAATCCGGGATAGCAACATCACATCTGCCGAGCTACCTCGGTGGACAAAAGTAAGGGCGGCCGGATATCCGCCACAAAGAATACCTCCTTCGGCCACCACCCCTGGAATCCGAAAGGTGGCTTCCAGAGATACACCCGTCGCCCGAAAGACACCTAAAGCCACCCTCCGGGATCCCGGAGAGGAATCGGAAAAATCCCCAGGGCAATCCAGATTCCACGGCAAACTACGCCACCGCCATGAACCTCAACGGAATGGGATGGACCCCAGTACCCTTTCCCCTACCTAGGAACTAGCGTGCCTGTGGGAAAAAATTCCAAAGGCCATGCCAGTCCACTTGACAGTGCACATACCATCTCTGATCCTACACCTGTCAGCACACCTGCCGACACTATTCCAGAATTTGGCAGCAGTGCTTCATCAGCAAGTTCTGAGTCAGGAGTTTCTCCACCAGAGATTGGTGCAGTTAATAATCAGGGAACTATCACCTCACCTGATCACCTACTGCGCCAAAATACGAACAGCAGGGACACATCTGTCAGAACTGGTAGAGGACGGGGCAGAGGACGTGGAAGAGGACGTGGAGGAGGAAGACATCTACAGCCGTCTCACCCTCCACCAACACAGTTCCAGCGGCAGAACCAGAGAACAAATCTGCAAAACACAGGATGTGCAACAAATCATAGTCCACCCTCCCAGGCACCTAGGCTGTGCTGTCGCTGTCACCAGAAGGGGCACACTGCCAACAACTGCCTGCGAGATACCAGGTGCAATTACTGCTACAAGAAAGGACATCAGGAGGACCAGTGTTGGAAGAAAAAGGAACTTGACAGACAGGACCACCTGTTTAGAGACCTGTTCTCAGAACAAACCAGCAGGATCTCTGAATTGGTGAACACTCTCACACCTCACCCACTCAGCTACTCCTATCCCAGCCCAGCAGGTGGTATTGGGCCTTATGCAAGACCACAGACCTACATCCCTGCAGCTGCCTCAGTACCCTACCTCTCTCAAGGGAAGGCACCTTACATGCCCTACACACCCACCACCTCAAGCTGACCACATCATCATGAGGAGCCAGTCTATCAGCATCCTGTCGGCCAACATTAGAGGTTTCATTACTAATGTTGGAGAGCTCACACATAGTTTTGTGAACACTCGACGTCCCGACATGATAGCTGTTGTTGAAACATTTTTGGATGGCAGGACTCCAGAAAATTTTGCAAGAATTGTTGGCTACACCTCATGGATGAGAAGAGACAGGGAAGGGCAAGGAGGAGGTGTTGCTGTGTGCTTCTCTAAAAGTGTTCATGGCCAGCACATTGATGTTGCCACCCCTACACATCTTGAAATGACGTTCTTCAAGCTCTGCATAAACACTAGTACCTCTGTACTAGCATGTGCAATGTACAGACCTCAGTGGCAACATGCAGATCCCATCAACTTCCTAATGGAAAATATTGGGCTCCCTTCCGTTACAAACACAACTGTCAAACATATCATAATTGTTTTGGGGACCTCAACCAGCACCTTATACAGAAGGACTTTGATGACCCTTCTTGCAGTGTTTGACATGAGAAACTTGTTGAATTTTCCCCACACATCCCTGGCTCCCCCTTGACCAGTAGTGAGCGATTGGCAGAAGGGAAGTCACTTGTCAACCCCTCGGCTATGTTGGATCGTCTGCCCACCAGGCTGTTTTTACGACACTTAGATCCTACAGAACGAGGTGAGGAGTCCCACCGCACAACCTGGCTATGGGAAAGAGGTAATTGGCCAGCCCTTTGCTCTGAGCTCGCACCCCCGATTGGAATGCTTTCTCCAAGGGGATGTTGACAACCAAGGTGAAAGCCTTCACTGGACACTCCTTAATCTACAAAAAGAACACATTCCCCACCGGCAATATGTGACGAAGCCTACAGATCAGCCTTGGGTTTTGGGTTTCGTTGTAGAGAGGCGCTACTGCTAAGACAAAGCAGGCGAAGGTTTAAGAGACATCCTACCACCTATAACAGGAACTTGCACAGGGAAGCCTGTAGGCACATGGGTGACGTTCAAAAGGGGGCCTTGCTAAATGGGGTGGACACTAAAAGAAAGCTACATCAGGTAGGGTAGGCCCCAAAACCTGGGGCCCCCTGTAAGGGCAAAAAAGGTTTATCTGCCTAAAACTCATTCCACCTCTAAATCGACAGGTGGGACCACCCTACATAGTCAAAGAAAGGCGGACCTTTTTGCTGAACACTTTTTACCAAAATGTAATTCCTTTCCCGCAAGGGGGCCCTCCCCTTTGGGTAGCTGAAGAACTGTGTCAAAACTGTCAGTGGTGACTAAAGGGGGAGGAGGTGCATTTCCTTTTAAATCGCTTGAAAGGGGGGGGGGGGGGAAGTTGGCCCCCAAATTTCTGAGAAGATGGCAGACCACTGCACACCCCTAACCGCATCTTTCAGCACTGCCTTCAGTGTAAAGGCCCCCTTATGGAAAGAGGGAAATGTAGTCCCTGTTCACAAAAAAGGGGAGCAGAGCAGAAATCAGCAATACAGACCAGTGTCACTTCTGTAAACACTGGGAAATCCGAACAAATTCAAGACAAATGACGGTTTTTACTCCACTATAATTGTGATCGTCTATGCTTCAGGAAAAAGGTTACCCTTTTGTGATCTGTTGTAAACTTCTCCACTAAGTGCACCCTTACTGGATGAATCCAAAGCAGCTGTGTGGTAGCATGAACATTTCTGGCGCTTTTGACCGGGGGTGGCACCAGGCCCTCTTAGCAAAACTTCAAGCACTGGGAATTGCAGGCTCTACGCTATGTCTCGTCAGTGATTACCTTCATGGTAGATCTCTAAGTGTAGTTCTCAATGGAACGGAATCAGCAAGACATCCTATTGGGGCAAGTGTTCCACAAGGAAGCGTGCTGGGTCCATTGTTTATGGAATGTCTACTTCCAACGACCTTCTTCATCTCATCCCAGAATCACATGCATATGCAGACGACTGTACACTGACATTCGCTTATCCAAGAGAAGAAATGCCAGCTGCTCTAAGTTACATCAATCACCAGCTGAAAGCTATATCAGCTTGGGGAAATAGATGGCAAGTAACATTTTGCACCTGAGAAAACGCAAATGATGATCGTCTCTAGGCACAATGATGGTAATGCTGGTGCAGTAGTAAGGATGAATGGGAGGGTGTTGGCACCTGGAGAAGAAGTTGATATCATTTGGGTGAAATTTGACTCCAAACTAACCATGAAGAACCATGTTATAAATCTTGCAAACAAGGCAGCGAGGAAGCTTACAGCACTTCGCCGTATCTCGCATCTGCTTGACAGTAGAGGGTTGCAAGATTCTGTACGAGGCACAAGTACGCTCACACCTTGAGTATGCTCCACTTTCTTGGTTTGCCTGCCCCCCCCCCCTCTCATCTGCGACTGCTTGACAGAGTAGAGAACAGAGCAAGACGTCTCATCTCTTGCCTGGACCCATCCTGGATAGATCTGTCATTTCAGCAGAGCCTTCAACATAGGAGGGATGTGGGTGGCCTTACTGTTATGTACAAGGCCAATATTGTCAAAGTACCACACTTGGAACCACTTCGAGGACAGCGTGAAACAAGCTTTTATGCCACAAGACGGGCAGAAAGCAGCAACTTCACTCTGGCTGTACCCTTCTCCAGAACATCACTCCATCTGAGATCCTATATACCCAGGATGACTCGAGTATGGAACACATTCGTACAGCATAATGATGTCAACGAGATAAAGTCAGTTGATCAAATGAAAATGCTGGCCCACAGATGGCTCCAACTTCATCCTGTTCCCTACTTGTATGTCTCATAACAATAAAAATGCTTTCAAATGAGCTTATGTAGGTAACAGCTCTTAGCTTGCCAATAAAGTTAGGAATCCTTAACCTGTAAATAGCTTGTCAATAAAGCTAGGGATCCTTAACCTTGTCAAACCCTGTGTTAAAAAAAAAAAAGGAGGGGTGGGGAGGAGGAGGAGGAGGAAAGGAAAAAGGGGAGGATGGGAGAGGGAAGGGGGGGATTGGGGGGTAATTAGGTTCGGTCTGAGGAAGGAGACCGACAGGTCTAATTCCTCAGACCAAGAGCCTCTTCACTACGCCAAGGAGCCCCCCTTGAAGAGGGGGATCTATCACAGAAAATCACCTAAAGAAAGTGACAACTCAAATAATGGTTGTAGGAAAGATTAATCAACCTGGTGTCAGATAACCACGGCCCCAAATTTCAAGTTTAAAATGACTCAACATAACATTCACTCATGCTACTGCAAATAATATATATACGATTTATAATATTAATGCATCCACGGACAAGTGGGTTTTAGCAAATAACAAACTACACTGGGCGGGAATCGAACCTAAATACCACTTGTTCGCGGATGCATTAATGTATATACTGCTGGTGTGACTGGTATTCCAAACGGGAGGAGAATGTAATTAGTTCCGTAGTTTGCCAGAGCCACGTATGTGTCAGCATCAGTGGCGACATGTACAGTGATACTGAACACCTCGTCAAGGTTCATCAACAGTATCACACCCTCAAAGAGAATTTGATAAGGCTGGTTCCTCCTTATGGAAACGAAAAAATAGAAAAGTCAATGATAAAATAAGATAAACAATTTTAACAACAAGTAAAACAAATGAAGAATATATACTGTATTCATGAATAAGTAAAACTAGTAAAGGGAGGGGGATGTCACAGGTGGACGTGACTGTTGACACACTGAGTAGACATTGACCCCAACCTGAGTAGGGATTCTGAAAAACAGAGAAACTGGGATCCTTAACTACCACAACACTTGTGAAGCAGTCGAGTCGTCAGTAGAGAACCACCATGAAACGTCGATGGGGTTATAACTGGGGAACGGCTGCTAGAATGGTGTATAGCTGATTGCAAGTCGGCTACGAGTGGAAGAGGGACCAGTGTAGGTAAGATCGTAAGATCTTTTCAAGATCTATGCTGCCCTCGTTATCTCGCTTGTGTTGGATGACCCGACCCGACAATCATGGCTAAAATAAATTAATGCAAAATTACACACCACTCGAGAAATCACTCACGTGATAGGCATACGGCCTTTAAAAGAAATTTTGAGAACTAAATGATGTTACAGTATGTAAGTTCAAATCAGTACAGGAAGAATTTGCAGCGTAAAAACCTAAACAAGCGTGAAGCTCTTACTGAAACCAAATTAACCTAAACATATAATAAATTAAACAGGAGTGGAACGAATACTTACAGATTTGATGGAAGCCGTAAGTCAAGTGACTGACAACAGGTGGGAGAGACACTCGTCATCTTCAACCGGGTGCAGCTGGTAGGGGGATGTGTAGCGGGAACGTTGCAACCACCTAACAGAACAAACACTGCACAACAAACCACCACCACCAATCGTTCATATTTCCACCACTCTTATCTAATGAACTTTTCCCTCTCACACCTGATGTGACATTCATGGCTCAGTAGTTCAGGGGATCTCGAAACTTTCACGTGGCACTCAAGAGTTCGATTTCCTGCCAGTGCAGTTTCCTGTACACACACACACACACACACACACACACACACACACACACACACACACACACACACACACACACACGCATTATATATGTGTGTGTGTGTGTGTACTTATCTAGGTGCGGTTGCAGGGATCGAACCACAGCTCCTGGCCCCGCCTCTTCACTGGTCACTACTATGTCACTCTTCCTGCTCCATGAGCTTTATCATGCCTCTTCTTAAAGCTATGTATGGTTCCTACCTCCACTACATCACTTCCCATACTATTCCACTTCATGACAACTCTATAACTGAAGAAATACTTCCTAACATCCCTGTGATTCATTTGAGTCTTCAACTTCCAATTGTGACTCCTTGTTGCTGTGTCCCATCTCTGGAACATTCTGTCTCTGTCCACCTTGCCAATTCCTCTCAGTATTTTATACGTCGTTATCATATCCCCCCTATCTCTTCTGTCCTCCAGTGTCGTCAGGTCGACTTCCTTTAACCTCTCCTAATAGGACATCCACTTAGCTCCGGGACAAGTCTTGCTGCAAACCTTTGCACTTTCTCTAATTTCCTTACGTTCTTGGATAGGTGTGGGTTCTAAACTGGTGTACAGGGTCAAGAACGATTCCTTATTGAGATATCGGAATGCTATTCTTAGGTTTGCCAGGCGCCCGTATGCTGCAGCAGTTATTTGGTTAATGTGCGGCTCAGGAGATGTTCACGGTGCATAATTTAAGACAGAAAATCTCAAGGATAACCCTAGTGTTCGACTCAACCTGAGTCGAACAATGTGTATAAAAGGCCTTAAACTCTGAAACTTTTTGACTGAACATGACAAAGGCTCCCTATCTACCAGCTTCTTCGAAGCTAATGTTAAAAGGCATCTCTTTAACTTAATGTGATCTTGACAGCAAAATACTATGATATACAGGGATACCATCCATTGCTATCCCTGTTCTTCTTATTTTACTTTTTCCTTTCCACTCGTGTATATAGTAAGATAGGCTGCCCCGTGGCCTGGTGGCCAAAGCTCTCGCTTCACATGGCTAGGGTATGGGTTCGATTCCCAGCGAGGGTATAAACATTGGGTGTGTTTCTTTACACCTGTTGTCAATGTTCCCCATCAGTAAAATTGGTATCTGGGTGTTAGTCGACTGGTGTGAGTGGCATCCTGGGACAAAACTGCATAAGAAGCGGCTTTCTATGTAGTAGCATGTCACTGATGTCAGCGAGGCCTGTATACCTTGTATATGTACTTGTAGAAGTAAAGATATTTATTATTATTATTATTATTATTATTATTATTATTATTATTATTATTATTATTATTATTATTAAATACAGCTGCAAAAATAATTCTCAGAGAACATATACAAAATCATTATATTCTGTGTAATATTTTTTTGAGAAAACCCTCAAGTTGAGGAATGTGACACATGTGCAACATCACATCTGTCAGACACAGCAACATCACATCTGTCAGACACAGCAACATCACATCTGTCAGACACAGCAACATCACATCTGTCAGACACAGCAACATCACATCTGTCAGACACAGCAACATCACATCTGTCAGATACATCATCACACAGCAACATTTTGGGGTATTGATACAGGGAATTCTACAACGTTTGCCTTTCCTGTAGGCACTAGTGACCCGCCTCTCTGCTACTTCAACTCGCTTGTCTGCAGTATATAAGTCACTTCTCCGTACGTATGCTGTACAATTCTCAAGATTGGGAGGAGCAGGACTGCATGTCAAAGATACTTTGTTGCACAGAACTGCTGAATTCTTCGAATAATACAGAAGAAATTCTAGATATTAAAATTGAAAATATTAATCGGGTAATTATCCTAGCATAAAAACCACCGTTAGCAACAGCTGAGGATTTCACAGATCAGGTAAGGAAGATAGAAATCTGTCTTAAAAGGCTGGAAAATCTCTCACTAAATCTCATCCTACTTGGAGATTTCACTTTTCCAAATATAAAACAGAAGATAGCTCACTATGTTATAGCAGAAATAGTTCTTGGGAGCTCCATGGCTCAACAGGCACTCCAGTAAACTTATAAGACTTTGTGAAAAGTTCGCATTGAACTAAAAGATAACTGGTGGCCTGGTGGTTAACGCTCTCGCTTCACACGGTGAGGGCCTGGGTTCGATTCCCAGCCAGAGTAGAAACATTGGACGTGTTTCTTTCCACCTGTTGTCTATGTTCCCCATCAGTAAAATGGGTACCTGGGTGTTAGTCGACTGGTGTGGGTCGCATCCTGGGACACTGACCTAAGGAGGCCTGGTCACAGACCGGGCCGCGGGGGCGTTGACCCCCGGAACTCTCTCCAGATAACTCCAGATAAACAAGAATTGAAAATACGCTGGTTTTAATATTCACAAACAACGAGGAATTAATGAGACACATAATAACAAAAACAATATACACTGACCTCAACATCATAGAAGTACAAAGGAGTATAAACTCGGTTGTGGAATTCCAACAACAATGTTCCAGAATTGATCGGGACAAAATTAACTGGGAAACAGTCATGTGCACACTAAATCCTCACCAGAGCCTAGAAAAGCTGAACACAAAAGCATACAAAGTCTGTATTAAATATGTATCCTTGAGGAAACCTAGATCATATATAGAAATAGAGAGTAAAAGATGGTACAAAAGAAGAAAAATGTTACCAAATTACTTAAAAATATGAATATATCAAACCAAAGAAACGCTTAATGAGAGGAGATTCATATAGTGACGATACTTGATATGTTAATTAGCGAAATTCCAAAAGAACAGTATGTGTGGGTTATCAGCGACCCTCTAAATGACACAAGGGTGAAGAATATAGAAATCTTTTTCTCTCCATCGGAAGCCAGCGCAAACCAACTAACTGACAGTATTAATCCCATTTGGACCAGATTAATTGAATTCCTTTTATGTAAAGAAAATGTTCAAAGTATCATTAGCACGAGCCTTAAGTATACTTTGGAAGAAGAACGTAGATCTAGATGAAATACCGAAGGCCTTAAAGAGTGCAGACACAGTTCCTTCGCATACGGGAAGTAGTAGATCACTAACTAAAAATTACAGACCTGTATCCATAACTTCCCATGTTATAAAAATCTTCAAAAGAGTGATGAGACGTCAGATTACAAACTTCATGGAGCAGCACAATCTGTATACCCCAAACCTTCACGATTTTAGAAGTTTACGATCGTGCCTGTTACAGCTGCTGAACCACTATGGCAAAATTACCGAAACGTTGGAAGACAACCAAAACACAGATGGGATATTCACAGATCTTGCAAAGGCGTTTGACAAATGCCATCATAGTGTGATTGCGCACAAAATGAGGGCCATAGGCATTACGGGAAAGGAAGGCAAATGAATTTTTATTTTTCTAACAGAACACAAAGACTAGTGGTTAAAGAGCAAAATCCAGCATCAACAAGGTAAAAAGCTCGGTTCCCCAAGGCACAGTGTTGGCACCTCTGCTGTTTCTTATCCTCATAACAGACATAAACACATCCGTTACAGTTTTATATCATCACTTACAGATAACACTAAAATAAGTGTGAAAGACACTTCGGTTGTCATTTAAAAATTGCACGAAAATATGAGCAGCATTTTCCAGTGTGCCATGGAGAACAATATGATGTTCAATGGTGATAAGATCCATCTGCATTGGTATGGAAGGAATAAAGAACTCAAAAGGGACACTGTATGCAAAACTAAAGAGAACTGTCAAATAAAAACATAATGCAATATAAACCCAGTGAAAAGCAGGGGTGCAGTGGGCACAATAAAGGAACATTGTATCAATGTACGTGTCTCCAGACTAACATTTTACCAAAAGAAGTGGAACAAGTGAAAGTCTTCAAGGAGAAACTGGATAAGAATCTTCACAAGGTGCCAAGTCAACAAGACTGTGAAGGATTTGTGGGTCAGCGGGCCAGCAGCAGCAGCAGCAGCAGCAGCAGCAGCAGCAGCAGCAGCAGCCTGCTTGACCAGGTAAGTACTAGACGAGCCTGGCCCAAGGTCGGAGTCTGGGAGTAAAAAAAAACACTCGCAAAACATCAAAGGTGTATTAAAGGCTTGATCCTCCGTCTGCTGAGCGCGAGGCAGACGCGCTTCTATATTTGTCTTAATAAAAATTAACGATTTAAAGAAAAAATTGTTGATAACAGAACTACCACCTGACAAGAAGGTATAGATGGGTTTTATAACCATTAATAACCAGGAAGATAAGTATCCATATAGTGAGGTTGACTCCTAGTCAGTTCTAAATCAACAGGTCGAGCTCATTGTACATCGCCCTTCCTTTTTTTCTAATAATTTATAGATGCGTGTATTAATAAAGAACATAATTTTTTCTTAATTTTATTATTACATCGTCTGCATGAAATATTAAAAAAATGCAAAAAGGGAGTAATTATTTAAAAATCAATTAAAGCCATGATTGGAGCTACAAGTATCGTTGGCAGTGTCCAGCCGGCCACTCACAGCAAAGTTAACCCTGTTAATAGTGGTTAATAAGTGTGTGTGTGTATGTGTATTTAGTAGTAGTAGTAGTAGTAATAGTAGTAGTAGTAGATTACAGTCTTTGGCCTCTTAGCCTGTACTCTGTCTGTGGTCTTCTTTGACCTTCCCCAAACTTCATGATTCATGATTTTTCACTTCAAGCAAGCTGTTAGACCAGGCCTGCAGCCTGTCCAGATCTCTTTGGATTTTTGCCTGTCCAGATCTCTTTGGATTTCTACCTGATCCTCACTCACTTGAATTCTCAGCATTAGCCTCACATCGTTTCCAGCAGGGACTAGGCTGAATGTATCCCATCCGTCATGTCATTCACATACACCAGAAACAGCACAGGCCGTAGGACTGACCCTTGTGGAAACACTTTCGTTAGAGTCGCCCACTCTGACACCATGTAACGTACCATCACTCGTTGTTTCCTTCCTGCCACGTATTCTCTGATTTATTGCAGTGCCTTCCTTGTTATTCCGGCCTGTTGCTCTAGTTTTTACACTAATCTCTTGTGCGGAACTGGGTCGAAATCCTTTTTACAATCCAAGAAAATGCCGTCTACTCACCCCACTGGCATAGGATTTTCCCTAACTGAAACCGTGCTGGTTGTGTGTAAGCTCATTCCATTATAGGTGTTCCACCAGTCTTTTCCTGATCAACTTCTCCATGATTCTGCATACTGTGCATATGTGTACTCACATATTTGTACTCGCCTATTTGTGGTTGAAGGGGTCGAGACTCAGCTCCTTGCCCCGCCTCTTCACTGACCGCTACTGGGTCCTCCCTCTCCCAGCTACATGAGCTTTATCATACCTTGTCTTAAAACTATGTATGGTTCCTGCCTCCACTACATCACCTGCCAGGCTATTCCAATTCCTAACAACCCTGTGGCTGAAGAAATACTTCCTAACATCCATTTGACTCATCTGAGTCTTCAACTTCAAAATGTAACCCCTTGTTTCTGTGTACCATCTCTGGAACATACTGTGTCTGTCCACCTTATCTATTCCACGCAGTATTTTGTATGTCGTTATCATGCCTCCCCTGACCCTCCTGTCCTCCAGAGTCGTCAGGCCGATTTCCCTTAACCTTTCTTCGTAGGACATTCCCCTTAGCTGTGGAACCAGCGTTGTTGCAAACTTTTGCACTTTCTCTTAATTTCATGACGTGCTTGACTAGGTGTGGGTTCCAAACTGGTGCTGAATACTCCAGTATGGGCCTGACGTACACAGTGCACAGAGTCTTGAACGATTCCTTACTGAGGTATCGGAACGCTATTCTCAGGTTTGCCAGGCGCTCATGTGCCACAGCAGTTATCTGGTTAATATGTGTTTCCGGAGACGTGCTCGGTATCATACTCACCCCTAGATCTTCCTCCTTGAATGAGGTTTCCAGTCTTTGGCCACCTAGTCTATACTCTGACCGCGGTCTTCTTTGCCCTTCCTCGATCTTCATGACTTTGCATTTGGCGAGATTGAATTCCAGGAGCCAGTTGCTGGACCATGCGTTCAGCCTGTCTGGGTCTCTTTGTAGTCCTGTTTGATCCGCATCTGATTTAATTCTCCTCATTAATTTCACATCACCTGCAAACAGGGACACTTCTGAGTTTATCCTATCTGTCATGTCATTCACATATACCAAGAATAGCACCGGTCCCTGGACTGACCGCTGTGGGATCCCGGTCGTCACAGGCGCCCACTGTGATACCTCATCACGTACCATGACTCGCTGTTGCCTCCCTGTCAGGTATTCTCTGATCCATTGCGGTGCCCTTCCTGTTATACGTGCCTGATCCTCTAGCTTCTGCACTAATCTCTTGTGAGGAACTGTGTTGAAGGTCTTCTTGCGGTCCAATTATTATTATAATAAAAAAAGAAGCGCTAATCCACAAGGGCCATACAGCGCTACCTTGCAGTCCAAGAAAATGCAATCAATACTCTCCTCCGTCTCATGTCTTACTTCAGTTACCCTGTCATAAAACTCCAGAAGATTTGTGACTTTTGTGACGTGACTTTCTATGCTATGTCGTTTTCGTACTGCCACTGCGCCTCCCTCCTTATCTGTGCATACTCGTTTCTGGCTTGTTGACTAATCTCTTTATTTTCCTGGGTACTTTGCCTTCTGTATTTTTTCCATTCTCTAGAGCACTTAGTTTTTGCCTCCCTACACCTTCGGGTAAATCAAGGACTCATTCCAGTCTTCCCATTAATTTTCCCTTGGAAACAAACCTTTCCTCTGCCTCCTTGCATTTTGTTGTTACGTAGTCCATCATTTCGTTTACTGACTTTCCTACCAACTCTCTTTCCCACTGAACCTCCTGCAGGAAGGTCCTCATACCTATGTAGTCCCCTCTTTTATAGTTTGTCTTTTCCCTTTCTACTCCCTGTAGCTCTACGATGCATTCAAAGCTCAGAACCACGTGGTCACTAGTTCCAAAGGGCCTTTCATATGTGATGCCCTCAGTGTCTGAGTTACTCAGGGTGAACACAAGGTTCAGTCTTGCTGGTTCATCCTCTCTCTCTCTGGTAGTATCCCTAACATGTTGGTGCATGAGGTTTTCCAGTACCACATCCATTATCTTGGCTCTCCATGTTTCAGGATTCCTGTGTGGTTCAAGGTTTTCCCAATCAAAATCCTTGTGGTTGAAGTCGCCCATAACCAGTAACTTTGCTCTACTCGAGTGAGCTCTTCTTTGCCACCTCAGCCAGTGTGTCCACCATTACTCTGTTGCACTCATCATATTCCTCTCCCAACCTCCTGCAGTTCCGTGGTGGGTTATATACACCACTGCAATGACTACCTTATGTTCCCTTCTGTTACTAAGGTATGACCTTAGGTAGTTGAGGGAGTGCCCTCTTATACCATAGTGTGTTAATTTAATGTGCAGCAAATCATGGTCAACTGTATCAAAATCTTTACCTAAATAAATGAAGATTCCCAGCGGGACTTCTTTCTTCTCGAAAAAGAAGTCACCCTGTGTATAATAGCATGTGTATAATAGCATCATTTGTGCTTTTATTAGTCCTGAATCCAAAATAACAGGGGTTTAATATGCTGTGTAAGACGAGGTAGGAATAGATCTGTCTATGAATTAATTTTTTTAAGATTTTAGAGGGCAGAGGTAGGGTAGATATTTGTCTATAGTTATTCAAGTCGGTTTGATCATCTCCTTTGTGGATCGGGGTGACCCCTCACTATTTTGAGAATTGCTGGGAAGGTGGAGGATTTGATGGATTTGTTAAAGAGTGTTGCAATAATTGGTGACAGTACTTGTGATGCTTTTTTGTACATAAAAGGTGGAAAGTTAATGTCCCCTGCCTGTTTTTAAGGGTGTTGATGATAAGCGAGACTTCTGTTGGGTTGGTTGGGGCTAGGAATAATGTATTTGGGTAAGTACCCGTGAGGTATTCTGATGGACGGGTGCTTAAGCTTGGGATTTTGCTTGCTAGATTCTTTCTTATGGTGAAGAAAACATTGAGTCTGTTTGCTGTTTCAGTTGGTGGGAGTTGGGGTTTGCCAGATTTTGTTATTTTTTTTTTTTTTAGATATTTTAGTTCTTAGAATTTCGGATAGGGTTTTCCAGATCTTTTCCATATCACCTCTTATGTTATGTAATCTGTTTTCATAATACTTTTTTTATTGATATCTTTGTCAGGCTGGCAAGGATTGATGAGCAACGTTTAAAATGGTCTCCAGTTATTTGACCCATTCTGTACTGTTTTTCATATAGGCGCTTTGTGTTAATGGATTTAAGGATGCTGGGTGTTAGCCAGGAACTATTCAGTCTCTTAGCTGTGATCTGTTTAGTTTTTTAGGGCAATGCTTGTTACAGATTTTTTTTTTTTTTTTAGAAAATTAATACATCCATTCATATCTGTATATGTTTCAAGCTCATTATGCCAGTCAACGTTATTCATAGCTGTTATAAAGTTATTAACAGCTGTCTCGTTATGTAGTCTGAAGGTAACTTTAGTAGTGTCTTGGGGCAATTTACCTAGGTTGGTTATGAGAAAGGTACGGTAAGTGGTCTGTGGTGTTGTCTGTGATTATGCATGATTTTAAAAGGGATATAGTGTTAGTCCAGATGTGGTCTAATAAGGTGATACTAGTCTCGGAGATTCTTGTAGGTTTTGTTACTGTTGGTAGCAACAAGCAGTTGCTCATAGTGTTTGTGAATTCGGTTACTTGTGGGTCCTGGTCATGTAGTAGATTTATATTGAAATTTCCTGAGAGCAGTAAGTGGCCTTTGTTCATATGTGCATCAGTTATCATGTTTCCTAACTTTTCACTAAAATGGTAAATGTTTGACTGTGGTACTCTGTAGATGTTTATCACTGTGAGGGGTTTTTGCAGGTCTTTTGATTTAAATTTAGCTATAATGTATTCTCCATGTTCATCCCTTGTCAAAGAATTATTGATACATTCAAGATGATGTGAGTAGTAAATAGCTGTTCCATCCCCTTGTTGTTCTGTCCTACAGTTGTGTATGGCTGTGTAACCAGGAATGACATAGACATCTGTAGTACCAGGCTTTAGCCAGGTTTCTGTGAGTGTGATGGTTGACATACTGGTATGAAGGGAACTGAGTAATGCTGTGAGGTCATCGTAATGTTTACTCAAAGATCTGACATTGTAATTTAAAATAGTTATGTTATTGTTGGCTCTGAGTAATATCTTTGCTTGGTCTGCTGTAAAATAATTACAGTTGCTGTTCGATTCGTGTAAGTCATTTAATAAAAGGTTGATATCAGGATCAGTGTTTGTAATCACAAGAATGAGAGTGACTCTACAACTAGACTTTTGAATAAAGTGTTATGTTAAACTTAATAATAATGATACTAAACTAATTTTATCTTACTAGCTAATGGATTGTTACCAGTAGTTTTAAAAAAATACTGAGATACATTTTACTCTTAATATGGTACAGATTTGATGATTTAATATTGAACGGTTATAGTTTTAGAGTTTGACAACAGTTGTAGAATTAGTACAGAAGTTTACTGAACGCAATAAAATTGCTTAGTACTGAAAGTGATAATTAAATTAAAAGTCTACAGATAATGGTAGTTATAAAGAAATAAGAGAAAACAAAAATAATAGTTTGTAATAGTAGATTAAAATAAGTAAATATAAAATACAGGGATTATGTTAACTTATTATAGCACAAGGTTGACAATATAATATTGCACTAATTATCAGGTCTATAATAATAGTTTATAATAGTAAGCAAGTAATGGTAAATTAAAAATTGTACTAAAGTAAAATGGACTGATAGTAAATATGGTGCTTAACTAAATTTAAGTAATATTAATTAAAAAATATAAAATAAGAAATAATTTCTGTTACAAATATTATAATTTTATTAACTATTAGGATTCAATATTGTACTGGTAGTAATATTAGAGCTTATAAAGGTAATATTGCACTGGTAGTAATATTAGAACTTATAAAGGTAATATTACACTGGTAGTAATATTAGAACTTATAAAGGTAATACAAAGTATTTAAAAGTAAGAGAATAAAATGATTAATTGTATAAAGTAGGATGGACTGATAGTAAATGTTGTATTAAAACAAGTCTATAGCAAGTAATGGTAATTAATAATATGTAAAAAATGTACAAAAGTAAAATGGACTAATAGTAATTATGGTATTAAACAAATTTTTAGCAAGTAATAGTAATTAATAGTATTTAGAATATGGGGTTGTAAAATGGACAGATAGTATTTATTGAACAAACTTAAAGCAAGTAATATTAATTTAAGTAAAATACAAAGCATAAGGTGGCTAATTCTCACTAGTAAAATGACATATTTTGATTAAGAAATAGCACCGTGAAATTTGTACAGAAATGGAGCAAAATATACACTACACGTAGGCTTTTGGTTTGGACATAGTTTAACCAATCTCTGTAAGATAAGTATTCCGAAGGAATCGTGATTGTTTATTCTCATTTGTGATAGTATTCAGTTGGCCTACATTTTTCTTCACTGGAATTTTCCCGTCCCTTGTGAAGCATTGGTCGATTTTGTCAGTATTCTCCCGTTTAAGTTTCTTGACTATACAGGAGGTTCTGCCGTTGTATCTCTCTTTTCTTGCTTTAATAGATGCGCTAATTAGGTCTTTTTTCCAGTCATGTGTGTGGAATCTAAGCATAACACGTTTTCTTCAATGGGATCCTAGTAATCTAGCTTCCTTTATTTCTGTCACTGGTACAATAACACTTGTTTGGTCCTGTATGATCTGGAGAGTAATTTCTTTACTGTTTGCTTGGGTCATATCACTGGGAAAATAAGGACTGCTATCACTGCTTCTGATAATTTTTCTTGCTAAGTTTTATCCTCTTGGAGCGAAAAGTAGTCTCTGAACTGGTTATCCAAGTTGTTCTTCCACTCTTTTACTGCTTCCTCAACCTTTGTATTAAGAGATGTTATTTGTTCTGTGTGGCTATCTATGACTGGAGGGTCTTGCCAATGTTAGTCATTCCAGATAGTGATAAATTTTGTTCAAGACTGAGGATTTTGTTCTCGAGGTGTGCCATCCTGGTGTCTTGTTTAGTTAGCGTTTCACCAAGATTCATATTTTCTGCAATTAAGGTGGAGATGTACGACTTAAGGGTGTCTTGATCGTTGGTCATACCTGTGAGACTACGTGGTAGGCTGAATCCGGAGAAGAAAGAGGCTGAGGGGGAGGCAGCCATGTTTGGTGTTATTGTTGTTGCGTCGCCCTGGGCGGTGTTGAGAGGGGTGTTTTCTTGCTGGTTGGTATGTTTCCTTGAGTTACGTTTCATAGAATACGGGGAGTAAAAGTTTTGTGGTTAATAAGTTATATTCAGAAAAATTTGGGGGTACGTTTTCGTCAGGCAGGGGGTTTTTGTTTTGGGTTTGCGGGGCGTCTTCCTTTGATGTCGTTGTACTCGATTTTAGGTTTCGCTGTTGGAAATCTTGGGTCTTTTGGGTTTTGCTAGTTGGTTAGTGCAGTTTTTGCCTGAAACTAGGTCATCATGGACTTTGGAGACTTGGTTTTTGGAGAAAAGTCGGAGTTTGGAAGTCCTCCCGCTGCCCCTGTGCCCGCCAGAAAAGGGGGAAAATTTAAATTTTTTCATAATTGTCTAGTTGTCAACTTCAAAGTCCTTTTTATGTAACAATTTAAGGTCCATTTTCCTTGTTTTTAGATGAAATACTGAAATTAAAGGGATAGAAAGGTGTTTAACTTAAGTTTGGGTCAATGTCTATGTAACACAGGATATACTTGGGGTTTATTTCTCCAGAGTATATACAGTGAGAGTATATATTGAGGGTTTATTTCCCCCCAGAGTTGACATGTTGGGGTAATACTTAGGGGTTTTGCATTTTCCCAGGTTATACATGCTGAGGTATATATTGGGTTGTTTTTTCCCCCAGGTTTTATCATGTGAGAGTATTACTTAGAGGGTTGTATTTCCCCCAGAGATTAATGTTGAGAGTATTATTTGAGGGTTGTATTTTCCCCCCAGAGTATATACATGGAGATATAATTAGAGGGTTGTATTTCTCCCAGAGTATGTACATGTTGGAGTTTTTACTTGGGGGGTTGTTTTTTCCCCCAAAAGGGTTTATACAGCTGAGGTATATATTAGAGGTTGTTTTTCTCCCAGAGTTTACAGGAGATATATACTTGGGGGTTGTATTTCTCCCAAGTATATACATCTGAGGTATAATTAGGGGGTTGTTTTTTCCCCGGTATATACAGTTGGGGAGGTATATTTTGGGGGTTGTTTTTTCCCCCCAGAGTTATACACTGAGATATTACTTTAACCCCTTTTAAGTGACTAATTTTTGAGTGTTAGGGGGAGAGTTTACTAACACCCTTCCCGCCGTAAGTTGTAGGTTTTAAACTTAACAACCAACAAGGAATAATTCAGAAACATTGTTTTTCTCAGTTTTTTATGCAAAGAGAAATTTTCCAAAAAAATTTTTAGAATTTAAAAGTATTTTCGTGGGTGTTTTTGAGCCCCAATAACAAACCCAACTTAACACGTTTAAGAAAGGGGGGAGATACCCCCTACGAAGACTGACGGATGATAAGTCAAAATGCTTCTTTTACTGTTTTTTTATGTTCTCGGGGAATTTCGACTGTAGAAGCGGTGCGACAGCATTAGTGAAGCGGTGTTTTAATTTTCCCAAATACACACGCGCACCACACATACATAAAGCAGACGGAACACAACACCACACACACACACCCACACACCCCAAACAAAACCACACACAAACACGGGGCCGGAGCTGGACTCAAACCCCTCAACCCAATAGGTGAGTACACACACACACCACACATCCCTACCCCCTGACGAAATAATGAATAGAGGAAAGGTGAACTAGACAGTGATAAACGAACAAATTATGAGGGGAATTGTAGGAGGGAGAAGGACAAAATGTTTCAGAGACTCAAAATGGGAATGCGAGGAACAGTGGAAGTTGAAAACCACGATCACAGATATTTTTGGGTATTTTTCACTCAAAAGGCTCCAAGCGAAACACCGGGGGAAAGGTAGTAAGGCGGGATCCTTACTATTTTAAAGAAGAAGTACAAAAAACGCTCTCGAAGCCGGGGAGAGTAACCTAGTAACGACCGCGATGTCGGGGGCCAGGAGAAGATTTGACCCTTGCAAAAAAATTAAGTGCTACACAAACAGTACTCCCAGCCGGGCAGTGGTTTATACACTGGCTTGCGTAAATAGGCCCTGATTCGGGGGGAGGTCTATTCATGGACCGAGCAACGAGGGGTTGCCCCCGCAACCCTCTAGGCGGGAACAAAACACACCACACACACCAACACATTCATTCTCTCTCTTTCTCTCTCTCTCCTCTCTCTCTCTCTCTGTCTCTGTCTTCTCTCTCTCTCTTATCTATCTATCTATCTATCATCTTTCTCTCTTTTTCCTTTCTTTTTTCCTTTCTTTTTCTCTCTCTCTCTATCTCTCTCTTTTCCCCTCTCTCTCTTCTCCTCTCTCTCTCTCTCCTCTCTTCTCTTCTCTCTCTCTCTTCTTTCTCTCCTTCTCCACAACCCACACAAACGAAAAATGTTTATAGCACAAAACCAAATTTGCCCCAAGCTGTTTACACCCCCAAATCAGGAGGAAAACAACGTCAAAGACCAGGAATCGACTGAGAAAGGAAGGAAGGAAGGAAGGGAAGGAGGGGGTAACAAGAAACGACAGGAAGTATGTGAAAAGTTCAACAGATATTCAAAAAAAATTTTCACAAGGAGTAGAAGGGACCCAAGAAAGACGGGGAGATGGGGGTTTCACAATCAGGGGTTGGACCCTACATGCAACCCGGGGATTGGTGCCAAAAGGGGAGGGCCAGGGAGGGATAACGGGAGGCACTGCTGGTTCAGAGAATACCGTCAGGAAGACAACGTGAGTATGGGACGGATGAGGTGTCGAGTGGGCCCTGTGACGGCGTGGTTTCACAGGGGTCAGCCCAGGACCCGTGCTGTTTGGTTAAAAGCGAACGCATGTCGGGAAAGGGAATATTTAAATAGAAGTGTCCCTGTTTGCAGATGATGTAAAGTTTTGGGAAGAATTCAATAGACGGGTTAGGGAAACTACGAGGGATTGGACAGGGTGAGGGCCCGGTCTAGAAACGGGTCCCGGGTTTAGCCCCCCCCAAGTCAAAGTCATGACGTTTTGGGGAAGGGCAAAAAAAACCGCAGACGGAAAAAAAATCTAGGGGGCCCTACACTACAAAAATCACTCAAGGAAAAAAGGGTTTGGGGGGTTAACACCGGGCCCATCTCTGAGGGGGCCATCAATCAAAAAAATGCTGCACCCTCGGCACCTAACAAACCTAAGAAAAGCATTTCCCACATCTCAATAAAAAAAAATTCAGGGCCCGTACAGGTATGCAGCACCAGTTTGGAATCACCTACCGCACTAAGGGGGAAAAAAAAAGTGCAAAGGTTTGCAACAAAAATGTCCCAGACTAAGGGGGTGTCCACGAGGAGGGTTAAGGGGAAAACGGCCTGACGAACTGGTGCGGAGAGAAAGAGAATTGTAACGACATATAAAAAAAAGAGAGGAATCGCAAGGTGGACGAGACAAGATCTCAGAATGGGACACTGAAAAAAGGGGTCACAGTTGGAAGGGATGTTAGGAAGTATTTCTAAGTCCAGAGTTGTCAAAAAGTGAAATAGTCGGGGAGTGGGAAAAGAATGGAAAATTATTTTTTTTGATTTATGTGCTGTTGGAGACGGAAGGTAAATCTTCCCGCTCCATGGCAGGAAGAGGACCACTAGAACAGTGAAGGCGGGGCCCGAGTTGTGCTCTACCTTTCAAACCCCAACTAGGTAAGTAAAATGGGGGGTAAACACTCACCTCAAAGGCAGAATGATTTAGAAAACGGAAATAAGAACAAGAAAGCACAGCGGAAGTTTTATTCATAACCCCTACCACGGGGGGGGTTGATCCCCCGGTCAGAGTCTAGCACCACCGTGGTATGCTTTGTTTGCACCGTGTATTCGTTTTTGTGAGTTTGAAAACTCATTTGGTCAGAGATTTAGGAAATTTTTCTTTAGTTTAGGTGTCAGGAAGCGGGCAATCTACAAGTGAAATCTAGGCCGGACCCATACATAGCTTTAAGAGATCGCGAGGTTTTTGCAATCAGGAAAATGAACCTAATAAGGCCGCAAAGTGGTGGGCTAGGAGCTGTGGGTCGACCCTGTAACCATTATAGGTATATAATACCCCTCAGCCAACCTGCGAAAACAAGGCGCAAAAGAGAAAAGGCCCTTTAAAATTAGGGCAAAAAAACTCAGAATAATAACAGAACTAAGATGTTTTTGAATAGGTGGAGGAAGGGGTGGTCCAGATCAAAACAACAGTGGAAGGTAAAAGGGAAGGGGTGGTACTGAGCAACACAAAGGGGGAGATCAGAAGGAAGGGGTGGTACCAATGCAAACAAAAAAAAAGGTGGGAAGGGCGAAGGAAGGGTGGTATAGAGCAACAAACGGGGGAGAGTCAGAAGGAAGGGGGGGGACCAAAAAACACAACAGGTGGGGGAGTCAGAAGGAAGGGATGGGACCCGATACAAAAACAACGGGGGAGAGCAAAGGGGAAGGGAGCAGGAGTGAGAAAAGAATTTGTGGACATGTCTGGGGAATCCGGGGGGAAGGATATTTTTTTTATAATTTGGTAAAAAGGTCAATTAGCAAGAATCATTTAAAATTAAGTCCTTTTAAAAAACTTTACATCATTCACTTCCTTGTCTTGCCAAGACGCCTTAATACATTAATAAAACTGCAAAATTACGTCCCTCCCTCAGAGTGCAGGGACTGTACTTCCCACTCCAGGACTCAAGGCGGGCCTGCCGGTTTCCCTAAATTCCTTTCATAAAAGTTACCTTGCTCGTACTCCAACAGCACATCAAGTCCAAAAAATCTTTTTGTATCCATTCGCTCCTATTTAACACGCTCACGCATGCTTGCTAGAAGTCCAAGCCCCTCGCACACAAAACCTCCTTTACCCCCTTCCTCCAACCTTTCTAGGCAGATCCCTACCCCGCCTTCCCTCCACTACAGATTTATACACTCTCGAAATCATTCTATTTAGTTCCACCCTCTCTACATGTCCGAACCACCTCAACAACCCCTCCTCAGCCATCTGGATAATAGTTTTTGTAATCTTGGATCTCCTCCTAATTTCCAAACTACGATTCTCTGCATTATATTCACACCACACATTGCCCTCAGACATGACATATCCACTGCCTCCAGCTTTCTCCTCGCTGCAACATTCATCACCCATGCTTCACACCCATATAAGAGCGTTGGTATAACTATACTCTCATACATTCCCCTCTTTGCTTCCAGTGCACCACTCACCTTTCTCCCCTCATCAATTCTATAATCCATCTAATCAATCATAGACCCATCAGCTGACACGTCCGCTTCTAAATATCTGAATACATTCATCCACTCCATACCCGCGTCCTCCAATTTGATATCCAGTTTTTCGTTGCCAATTTTTTTTTGTTTTACTCATCAGCTTACTCATTTCCATATTCACTTTTAATTTTCTTCTTTTACATACCCTACCAAACTCATCCACCAAATCACAGGTCATCAGGAAAGAGCAACTGTGACAACTCCCACTTTGTGTTAGATTCTTTATCTTTTAACCCCACACCTCTTGCCAACACCCGAGCATTTACTTCTCTTACAACCCCATCTATAAATATATTGAACAAACCATACCCCGGCCGGGATTGAACCCGCGGTCAGAGAGTCTCAAACTCCGGGACCGTCGCGTTCAATCCCGGCCGGGGTAGGGTTTGTTTCCCATGTTTTCTTTTACGATTTCGTGAGTCATATTGAAAAACCCACTGTGACATCCCACTTTACTTGTCTAAGGCCTACTGTTACTGGGAAATAATCTCCTTCTCTCCTACATACTCTAACTTGAGCATCACTGTTCTCGTATACTCTTCACTGCTGTCAGTAACCCACCTCCCATTCCATTTACAACATTTGCCACATTGCCCCTCTATCCACCCTGTCATACGCCATTTCCAAATCCATGAAGCCACAAAAACCTCTTTACCATTATCTAAATACTGTTTGCCTATATACTTCACTGTAAACACTTGGTCTACACACTCTCTACCTTTCCTAAAGCCTCCTTGTTCATCTGCTATCCTACTTTCCTTCTTACTCTTAATTCTTTCAATAATAACTCTACCATACACTTTACCAGGTATGCTCAACAGACTTATTCCCCTATAACTTTTGCACTCTCTTCTGTCCTCTTTGCCTTACTCCCTTTCATTGTACCGACTGCCTCACAAACTTCCCCCACACTCACAACTGGCTCTTTCTCACTCCTACAAAATGTTATTCCTCATTACCCAATACACGAAATCACAGCTTCCTTATTTTCATCATAATATATATATTTATATATTATATATATTTTTTAAAATATTATATATATATATATATATATTATTAATATATTTTATATATATGTTTTTTATTATTAATCACCCGGCCGATTCCCACCAAGGCCCGGGTGGCCCGAAAAAGAAAAACTTTCACCCTCATTCACTCCAAACACTGTCTTGCCAGAAGGGTGCTTTACACTACAGTTTTTAAACTGCAACATTAACACCCCTCCTTCAGAGTGCAGGCACTGTACTTCCCATCTCCAGAACTCAAGTCCGGGCCCGCCGGTTTCCCCGAATCCTTCTTATTAATGTTACTTTGCTCACACTCCAACAGCACGTCAAGTATTAAAAAACCATTGTCTCCATTCACTCCTATCAAACACGCTCACGCATGCCTGCTGGAAGTCCAAGCCCCTCGACACAAAACCTCCTTTACCCCCTCCCTCCAACCCTTCCTAGGCCGACCCCTACCCCGCCCTCCTTCCCCTACAGACTGGATACACTCTTTAATCATTCTGTTTCGCTCCATTCTCTCTACATGTCCGAACCCCCCTCAACAACCCCTTCCCCAGCCCTCTGGACAACAGTTTGGTAATCCCGCACCTCCTCCTAACTTCCAAACTATGTATGTATATATTAAAATATATATATATATATTAAAATTTAAAATATATATATATTTTATAATATATATATATATATATATATATATATATTATATATATTATATATATATATATATATATTATAAAATATTTATATATATATATGTCGTGCCGAATAGGCAGAATTTGCGATCTTGGCTTAAATAACAACGTTCATCTTGCCATATGGACAAGTGAAAAATTTGTGTATGAAATAATTTCGCCAAAATCATTCTGAACCTAACGACAAAAAAAAGATTTCACTGTGTTTGTTTAGTATTAAATTACTGTAAACAAATCTAAAATATATTTAGTTGGGTTAGGATAAAATAAAATGCTCTTGTTATAATAAGGTTAGGTAAGTTTTTTAAGATTCTTTGGGGGCATAATTTTTTTTTTTTTTACAAAACATTAATGAAAAAAACTATATCTTTAAACGTATAAGAGAAAACTTTACAAAAAGGGTTTAATTTTAAATGAGTTCTTGCTAATACTTATTTCATATATATATATATATATATATATATATATATATATATATATATATTTATATATATATATATATACATATATATATTTAATATATAATATTTTATATATTATATATATATATATATATATTTATATATATATATATATTTATTATCACACTGGCCGATTCCCCAAGGCAGGGTGGCCCAAAAAAAAAAAACTTTCACCATCATTCACTCCCTCACTGCCTTGCCAGAAGGGTGCTTTACACTACAGTTTTTAAACTGTAACATAACACCCCTCCTTCAGAGTGCAGGCACTGTACTTCCCATCTCCAGGACTCAAGTCCGGCCTGCCGGTTTCCCTGAACCCCTTCATAAATGTTACTTTGCTCACACTCCAACAGCACGTCAAGTATTAAAAACCATTTGTCTCCTTCATCCTATCAAACACGCTCAACGCATGCCGCTGGAAGTCAAGCCCTTGCACACAAACCTCATTTACCCCTCCAACCAACCATTCCTGGGCCGACCCACCCGCCTTCCTTCCACTACAGGACTGATACACTCTTGAAGTCATTCTGTTTCGCTCCATTCTCTTACATGTCCGAACCACCTAAAAACCCCTTCCTCACCCCTGGACAACAGTTTTGGTAATCCCGCCCCTCCTCCTAACTTCCAAACTACGAATTCTCGCATTATATCCACACCACACATTGCCCCAGACATGACATCTCCACTGCCTAAAAACCCTTCTCCTCGCTGCAACATTCATCGCCCATGCTTCACACCCATATAAGAGTGTTGGTAAAACTATACTCTCATACATTCCTGTCTTTGCCTCCAAGGACAAAGTTCTTTGTCTCCACAGACTCCTAAGTGCACCACTCACCCTTTTCCCCTCATGAATTCTATGATTCACCTCATCTTTCATAGACCAATCCGCTGACACATCCACTCCCAAATATCTGAATATATTCACCTCCTCCATACTCTCTCCCTCCAATCTGATATCCAATCTTTCATCACCTAACCTTTTTGTTATCCTCATAACCTTACTCTTTCCTGTATTCACTTTTAATTTTCTTCTTTTGCATACCCTACCAAATTCTTCCACCAATCTCTGCAACTTCTCTTCAGAATCTCCCAAGAGCACAGTGTCATCAGCAAAGAGCAGCTGTGACAACTCCCTCTTTATGTGTGGTTCTTTATCTTTTATCTCCACGCCTCTTGCCAAGACCCTCGCATTTACTTCTCTTACAACCCCATCCATAAATATATTAAACAACCACGGTGACATCACACATCCTTGTCTAAGGCCTACTTTTACTGGGAAATAATTTCCCTCTTTCTTACGTACTCTAACTTGAGCCTCACTATCCTCGTAAAAACTCATCACTGCTTTCAGTAACCTACCTCCTACACCATACACCTGCAACATCTGCCACATTGCCCCCCTATCCACCCTGTCATACGCCTTTTCCAAATCCATAAATGCCACAAAGACCTCTTTAGCCTTATCTAAATACTGTTCACTTATATGTTTCACTGTAAACACCTGGTCCACACACCCCCTACCTTTCCTAAAGCCTCCTTGTTCATCTGCTATCCTATTCTCCGTCTTACTCTTAATTCTTTCAATAATAACTCTACCATACACTTTAGCAGGTATACTCAACAGACTTATCCCACTATAATTTTTGCACTCTCTTTTGTCCCCTTTGCCTTTATACAAAGGAACTATGCATGCTCTCTGCCAATCCCTAGGTACCTTACCTTCTTCCATACATTTATTAAATAATTGCACCAACCACTCCAAAACCATATCCCCACCTGCTTTTAACATTTCTATCTTTATCCTATCAATCCCGGCTGCCTTACCCCTTTCATTTTACCTACTGCCTCACGAACTTCCCCACACTTACAACTGGCTCTTCCTCACTTCTACAAGATGTTATATATATATATATATATATATATATATATAATATATATATATATATATATAATATATATATATATATAATATATATATATATATATATATATATGGAACGTAACGAAGGAAGTAATAACAAAGCACGTTGTACATGATTGGTATACAATACCGATAATATGAAGAATTAATCACATGTGCAATATCTAGGTATCTATAATTTGTAGACGTTTCGCCATCCAGTGACTTTATCAATGCATTACAAGGACATAATATGAGGACTGTAGTAGTATACACAAAAGACGAAGTAATCAGTCGCTCAGCCTAGGAGTAGGTGACGATCACCGTAGTCTTGAAGAATGTGAAGCACAGCAGGAAGACTGACGCTTATAACCTGGCATCAGATGATGAAGGTGCAGCAGGATAATGACTCTGGAGGAGGGCGATGATCAACACTTTATCCTGCCAATGATGATATTATAACACTTTAGGGTATGTTTGTAGTGCTAATTCCGAATGTTATCAGTTTATCATAATTATGGTATCTCATTGAAAAACATAAAAGATGTTAAAAATATATTGATCAGGCGAAGCTAACTTGCAAATCGGAATAAAGCTATTTTTAGATCATGCAAAAGTCAAATCATATAATACTTACCTGAACCTCAATCTATATAATCACAGGTTAACTTAGTAAGATATTTCAGATACCACTAATGAACTGTAAATGAAAATGTTGTTTGTACGTTTTCTTCTATGTTGGTCATCTGCACAGTTTTAATGAGTGAACAATTGGATGAGATGCGCACTGGTTACCCTTGTTCAATATGACACATTTAAAAATTCTAATGGAGCTGTCTATAAACAGCCGTGAATCTCCTGGTCAATATTCAAGTCCCATTCGAAGAAGTCCAGTGATGTTACTGCAGTATACAAGTTCTTCAACTTGCTGAAGTAAGGAAGGAGTTCAACCTGTCTTGTCTGATAAGCTGTTATTTTAACGTCTTGCTGTAGACAGTTTTTGTCTTTTAGTCTGGATGCTGAAAGTTCAGATGCTTGCTTTGACAGACTGAGGTCACGTATCAGCCCACAGAGTTCTTCTTGGGAGAACTGCTGTGGTGGTGAAATGCTATCACCTGTGTTACATTCTATATCCTGTGTTTCTTCTACATCTGACAACGGATGGTCAGTCACTGTTGTAAACACTGGTATAGGAACGTCATCGCTGTGTGGCACAGGTCTCCTTGCTGACTCCAATCAGGATATTCCCACTTGACTTTCTTGTATCGATTCAAACCTTTCGCGTTCACCATACAAAAATAAAAATTGTCGTGGTGGTTTTACGTATCTCCACTCCGTAGGTACACCCAAGTTTATACTTTTCCTTTACCTATTTTTCCACTGTCGTCAGCATTCTACACAGGCTTTGTAAACCATATAGGAACCCCAAGACTTGACTTGTTCTCAAAGCGGCACTCCAAAATAAGCTTGATAAGCTTGTTTTACAAAATCTGTGATGTTTTTTGTTTGTTTGTAGCAAAATACATTGGGATTGTTTAAGCAGACTCTTCGTGAAGAACTCATGTTTATCTGGAAAAAATTTAAAAAAAATAAAAGTCACGGGGGTCGTTGTTGTTTTAGCCCTTTCGTTAAATTATTTAAAAAAAAAATTTCCCAATCTTTTTTTAAAAGTGTCGGTATGTACAAACTGTAAACTACATTTTCAATACACGCGCTATACCCAATTTTCCTGTTAATGAGGGTAGGTATGCAATATTTTAAAAATAGAGCCAATTTAAAAAAAAACTACTCCCTTTTTCCCAAAATTCAGAAAAACTCAAAATACCAAAATCCCTTCAAATTTTTTGCAAGAATTTTTTTTAATTGACCAGTGAATTTTTGGGGCCCTTCACGTTGGTTGAGGGGTTTGTCAACTGATAGATATTGTCAAAAAATGGGAAAAAATGATTCATCGGGTCATTGATTTCTAGGTAGTGAGGCCCGGGGGGGCTCCGTGTGGTAAATTCTTAGAAAATTGGAAAAAAAACGAGGAACCAAAAATTACCCTTCCCGACGTGGTATCCGAAAAGGGGGCTATATCGTTTCTTGAGATGGAAAAAATTTTTCGGGGGGGGGAAGGGGTTTACCCTTTTTTTTTGAGAATAAAAAAAAATTTTCGTTAAACCAGAAAAAAAAAGTGGAAGAAGAACCAGTGAACAAGGAGAGCAAGTGGATGTCATGTTTAGTGCCATAATCCCAAAAGTTTTGCCTCAGGAAAAACGCCAAGACGGGAACCAAACAATAACAAAAATCCAAACCTCACTTCCCACTCAAGAACAATAACTCAAAACAAACCATATCCTCCCCCTCATCCTCCCACGCAAACATCACCAAAAAAACCATCACCCAACTCAACCACCCTATTGTTCCCACCCTCCATCACCCACGTCCAGTACAAGATTCGCCCTCAAAACCAGTTACCTATCATAACCACCAAATCCTGCCTATTCCTACGCCTTCCCTGATACTTTTGCAAGATCCAGGAGAACAGGAACCCGAGAAATCAAGAGCAATCACTGAAAGGAAACCGAAAAGTATCGTGCGAAATGCAAAGGAAAAGTGTGGGAAAGGAGACAGTAGATACTGTAGCAATAACTGAGTTCAAGCTCACGGAGGGAATAACAAATGCGGTCTTCAAAGGAGATAAAGATTTTAGAATGGACACGGGGGAACAGAGGAAGCACAGCAGTAGTGTTTGCTATCGGGGAACCAGTTAAGTGTTTTAGGTGAGCAGAATATATGATGAGAGGTCGTTTCGATACATAAAATGAGAGACTGGGAGACCCAAGGTGGTAACAGCAATGAGTCAACTTACCATTAAAGAAGTACCAAGGCGGATTATAACAAAAAGGCGTCTATGGGCACGTTTGGAGACCTGCTAGATGATACCACCTGGACAATGCAAACTATTGATTATTTTAAAACTTCATAAATATGGGAGCTTGACGTAACACAGGAAAAAAGAATAATGTAGCATGTGGGAGGAAAGTGTCAGGTGTCTGAAGGAAAATTAATCCCTAGAAACAGAAAAAGCAAAGGAAAGAACAGTGTGAGCCCTTGGAACTCAATGAGGTACAAGGAAGCGAAAGCTAAACGAGTAAGAGCGTGGAAGTAATGTAGTAACCAGTGAATCAGAAACATTGTCATGGAGTCCATGGGGGCGAAGTGAGCTGATGTGTCCTGGACACAGTACACACAACAGGAGGAGAGGCGATGAAAGTGCTGAGTGAGTTAGATACCCCAAAGTCAATGGGACCAAAAACAAAGGGAGCCGAGAACTGCGTGAACCACTTGCAAGTCATTTGAAACAGGGTATAAAAAGAAGTCCGGAAAATATCGAATGAAGTTCCAAAAATTATAAAAGGGACAGATATGACAAAATATAGTATGCAAGGTTATGGAAAAGATAATGCGAAGAATTGTGGAGTGCCTGGAAAGGAGAGAATTCATAAGTAACAAACAGATTGGTTCTCTAGATGGTAAATCCTGTTTCACAAATTTCCTAAAGTTCTCTGTCAAGGTCAACTCAGTTACAATATTATGAAACACTGATCTTAATTACTACATACTAGTTCTCGCAAATGAAATTCAAATAAAAATTTATCGTGAACTCTCACTCAGCTGAGTTTATAATCATTTATTAAATTCAGATGATTGCCAAAACTATTTTTACTGAGCAGATAATTTGGATTTAAGAATTCTGAAGATTTTACCTATCGGAAAACTTAAACCCGGATTCAAAAAAGTGTTCTTCAACTTTTTGTTTACTCTGACATAACTTTAGTATATTCCCTTCTTTTATGATTACAATTTTCTCTTATTGTTTTTATATTAAATAATTTTATCTTTAATAACTTTTCTCGCTTAGTAAGTTTTTTAAGCTTCTCAAAAAAATAACTATTTTTTTTCATATATCACATTCATACAATACTTCTGATCATGAGTTGTTTAATTACTTTGGGATATTGTTTACAGTATTTTGTATTTTAATATAATATAAACCTTTGTAATTGATACTGCCAAAGTGGTTTAAAATGACACGTTAAGAAACACTAGGACGTATTTATAACACTTTTGAGTAATGACACTTTGTTGTTTCTTATGTAAAAAGGTCGACAAATAACAATATGTATAGGCTGGAAGTGAGGTGTGAGTGACATGTACTGACATGATGAAAGAACTAGTGAGGTTGTTTGAGATGATGTGACGCAGAATATGAGGTCACGTGATTCCTGTCTTGTGAGTCTTGTTGGGTTTAGTTTGGTTGACTATTACGTATGACAGTGTTTTTTTTTTTCTTGTTTTTGCTCTATAAACCGTACATCGGCACTCAAAAATTGAAGCCAAACGCTTGAGGGCTTCGGACGGGGCGAGAAGTGTTAAAACAGGAAATAAAAATAAAATAAAAAAGGGCAGTCAGTGTCCTGAAGGTTACCATTCAAGGATACCTATGACGAGGCTCACAAGGGAAGGAACCTTAACATAGGGGATACCTATGACGAGGCTCACAAGGGAAGGAACCTTAACATAGGGGATACCTATGACGAGGCTCACAAGGGAAGGAACCTTAACATAGGGGATACCTATGACGAGGCTCACAAGGGAAGGAACCTTAACATAGGGATACCTATGACGATTCTCACAAGGGAAGGAACCTTAACATAGTGGGTACCTATAACGAGGCTCACAAAGGAAGGAAACTTAACATAGGGGATACCTATGACGAGTCTCACAAGGGAAGGAACCTTAACATAGGGATATATATGACGAGGCTCACAAGGGAAGGAACTTTAACATAGGGGATACCTATGACGAGGCTGACAATGGAAGGAACTTCAACATAGGGATACCTATGACGAGGCTCACAAGGGAAGGAACCTTAACATAGCGGATACCTATCACGAGACTCACAAGGGAAGAAACCTTAACATAGACGATACCTATGACGAGGCTCACAAGGGAAGGAACCTTAAATTGGGGATCCCTTCAGGATCACAAGGGAAAAAACCTTAACATAGAGATACCTATGAGAGGCTCACAAATGAAGAAACCTTAAATGGGGTCCCTATGACGTTCTCAAAAGGGAAGGAACCTTAACATAGGGGTACCTAGACGGGATCAGGGGGGGAAAAACCTTTAACATAGGGAAAAACTATGACGAGGTTCACAGGGGAAGGGAACCTTAATAGGGGTCTATGAAAGGCTCACAAGTGAAGGAAACCCTTAAGATAGGGGTACTATGGAGGAAAAAAGGGGAAGGGAAAACCCCTTTAACTAGGGGACATTATGAAGATGCTAAAAAGGGGGAAAATAACCTTAACAAGGGATCCCTGTGACGAGGTACACAAGGGAAGAAAACCTTAACATGGGGGATACCTATTACGAGGTCACAAGAAAAGGAACCTTAAAATGGGGATCCCTATGACTTGCTCAAAGAAAAGGAACTTTAAACATATGGTACCTTGACGAGGCGCACAAATGAAGGAACCTTAACGTAGGGGAACCTATGCCGAGGAAAAAGGGGAAGGAACCTTAACATGGGGGTCCCTATGACGAGGCTCAAAATGGAAGGAACTTTATGAAAAGGATCCCTATGCGAGGCTCACAAAGGAAGGAACCTTAACATAATGGAACTATGAAAAGGCTCAAAAGGGAAGGTTCTTAACATGGGGGGGTCCCTATGACGGGGCTTACTTTGAAGGACCTTAAATAGAGATACCTATGACGATTCTCACAGGGAAGGAACTTTTTAAATAGGGGACCTATGACGAGGTCCCCAGGGAAAGGGAAACTTAACATGGGGATACCTTAAGAGGTAGAAAAAGGGAAAGAAGCCTTAACTAAGGGCTCCTATGACGGGTCCAAGGTAAGGAACCTTAACAGGGGATACCTTGCGAGGCTCACAAGGGAAAAACCTTTAAACCAGGGGACACCTAGGGACGGGACAAAAGGGAAGAACCTTAACATGGGTATACCTATGACGGGGCACGGGGAAAAAACCCTTTTAAAATATGGGATACCAAAATGACGAGGTTCACAAGGGAAGAAACCTTAACAAGGGAATACCTATGACGAGATCACAAGGGAAGGACCCTTAAAAATAGGAATCACTATGTGAGACCAAAAGGGAAAAGGAAACCCTTTAACGTAGGGATCCCTATGACGGGTCACAAGGAAGCAACAGAACATAGGGATAGCTTGACGAGGTCAAAGGAAGAATTTAAACATAGGGATCCCTTTTTCACGAGGCTCAAAAGGGGAAAGGAACCTTAACATGGGGTACCTAAGACGAGTCCCCAAAGGGGAAAGGGAACCTTAACATGGGTATGATGGAGAGGTACACGGGGGAGGAAACCCTTTAAACATGGGGAAAATCCTATGCGGGGCCCAAAAAGGGAAGGGAAACCTTAACATAGGGATCCTAGACAAAGTACAAAAGGGAAAAGAACCTTAAACATGGGGGTTACGAATGGCGAGGTACAAAGGGGGGGAAACCTTAAATAGGGGATACCTATGACGGGCTCAAAAGGGAAAGTAACCGTATCATAGGGGATCCCATGATGGTCTCACAAGGGAAGGAACAATAACGGGGGGGTACCTAGACTAGGCTAAAGGGAAGTAACCTTAACATAGGGGATACTATGACGATTCACAAGGGGGGGAAATTTTAAAACATGGGATCCTATGCCCAGGTCAAAAAGGAAGAAACCTTAACATGAGGATACCTATAAAGGGGGCTCAAAAAGGAAAGGTACCTTAAATAGGGGATACCTATGAGAGGTCGAAAAGGGGAAAGGGAACCCTTAATATGGGATACCTTGCGAGGTCAAAAAGGAAGGTCCCTTAAACCTATGACGAGGTAAAAAGAGCGGGAACCTTAACATAGGGGATCCCTATGACGGGTCAAAAAGGGAAAGGGTCCCTTTAAAAACTATGCGGGGGCTAAAAGAGCGGGAACCAAAACATAGGGGAACCTATGACGAGGCTCAAAATTGAAGGCCAAAGGGTTCCATGACGAGGCTCACAAAGGAAGGAACCTTAAATAAGGGAACCTATGACGAGGCTAAAAAGGGAAGGAACCTTAAAATAGGGGATCCCCTGACGAGGCTTCAATTGAAGGAAACCTTAACAGGTTTTACTATGACAATTCTCAAAAGGGGAAAGGGAACCTTAACGGGGGGGGCACCTCGAGAGGCTCACAAGTTAGGAATCTTAAATGGGTACTTTGACGGGCCCAACAAGGGAAAAAACCTTAACATGGGGTACCTTTGACGAAGAACACAAGGGAAAAAACCAAAATTTGGGGTACCAAAGACAAGGTATCAAGGGAAGGCCCTTAACATAGGAATACCTATGACGAGGCTCAAAGAAAAGGAAAAGTTAAATGGGCGATCCCTATGACGAGTTCAAAAGGGAAGAAACCCCCCCCCCCCCCCCCCCCCCCCCCCCCTATCATGGGGATCTTATGACGAGTTCAGAAGGGAAGGAACCATAACTTTGGGATACCCTAGACTAGGCCCCCAAAAGGGAAGAACCCTTAAAATGGGGGGATACCTATGACGAGGCCAAAGGGAAAGGGAATTTAAAACATGGGGGAAACCTATGCGGGGCTCACAAGGGAAGAAACCCGTATCATAGGGGTTATTTGAAAAGGCACAAAGGGGGAAAAACCTTAACATGGGGATCCTATGTCGAGGCCCAAAAGGAAAGAAACCCGTATCATAGGGGAACTTATGACGAGGCTCAAAAGGGAAGGAACCTTATGTGGGGGAAACCCTAAGACGAGGTAAAAAGGGGAAAAAAACCCTTAACTAGGCGATCCCTATGACGAGACTCACGGGAAAAAGGGAAACCTTAAATATGGGGATTCCTATGAAAAGGTACAAAAGGGGGAAAGCCCCTAAACATGGGGATTTTTATGGCAGGTACAAAAGGGAAGGAACATTAACAAGGGATCCCTATGCGGGCCAAAAGGGGAAGGACCCTTTAAACATAGGGATCCCTATGCGAGGTACACAAGGAACCTTAACATGGGGGTACCTATGACGGGCTCACAAGGGAAGTAACCTTATCTAGGGATACTATGACGGGAAAAAAGGGAAGGGAAAACCCTTTAAACATACGTGATCCCTATGACGAGGCTCACAAGGTAGGGAAACCCTTTAAATATACGGAACGTATGACGAGGCCCCCAAAGGGAAGGAAAACCTTTCTAGGGTCCCTATGACGAGGCTCAAAGTGAAGGAACCTTAACATAGGGGATCCCTATGACGAGGGGGACAAGGGAAGGAAACCCTTAAACGTAGTGTGACATGCAAAGATACGTAACCTTTATTCGGCGATGTACACACCTATTCACAGGCTCCTCCCCCAGCGAACCAGGTAACTGAGGGTTGACGATGGGACCCCCTTTTCAACCGTAACCAGGTTCCAGCAAAAAGAAGATGGTTTTGGCAACGCGAAGTTATGTGGGTACCCCTCCCGTCTGCCTTTATTCCCTTCTAGAGCTGGTTGAAGGACGGGTTTCTTTTTTGGGCTTCTATTCTGCCTTGTTTTTCCGTGGGTGCACTTACCTTTCACGTAATAGAATATAGTGTACATATTTGTTCTAAAATTGGTGAAAAGGGTATATAAGTCAAAACTTTTTGCTGTGCTTTTTTGCTCCCTTTACACCAGGAAAACAGGCCATTTGGAACCTGGGTTGTAAAACATAGGGATACCTTGACGAGGCTCACAATGGAAGGAGCCCTTTAAAATAGGGGTACCATGCGAGGCTACAAGGGAAGGAAACCTTACCCCTAGGGGTACCCTTTAAAAGGGGTAAGAGGGAAGGGGAAACCCTTTAAAACAGGGTCCCATTACGAGATACACAAGGGAAGAAACCTTAACATAGGGGAAAATATGACGGGGACACAGGGAAGAAAACCCTTTAAAAAGGGTATACCAGACGGGCACCAAGGGGAAAAAACCTTATAAATTTGGGAAAATTGAGAGGTTACAAGGGAAGAAAAAACCTTAAAATAGGGACAACCATGACGAGGAACAGGGGAGGAAAAATTTAAAAAGAGGGATCCTTTACGAGGCTCAATGGGAAAAAACTTAACATAGGGGAACTATGCGGGTAGAAGGGGAAACAACCTTAAAGGGGGGATACCCATACGGGCTCAATGGGAGAAACCTTAAAATGGGGTACCTATCAGAGGCTCACAAGGGAAGGAACCTTTAAAAGACCCGTTTTTGCCTTTTTGGTATTGGGGGAAATTTGGGATTTGGAAATATTAAATTTTTTCATATATGCCTCTAAACTTTGTGTTAGGCCTGTGAAAGACAGGATTATGTTTTGGTGGGTGAAAATGTTGAAAATGATGAAAAATTTTTTCCTTTTTAGGGGATTTTTTTCTATTATGAAAAAGTGGGGTGGCACCCCGCGAGATGCACTGACGTGTTATTCCGAGAGGAATAACCCCACCTGGTTATGAGGGGGGCTGGAGTGGGAATTACACCATGGGTCTTCAGGGAGGTGGGGGTGGGAAAAAACACCACCCATGCTACTGTTAGGGAGGCTGGAGGGGGGAAAAACACCACCGTGCTACTGTAGGGGGGCTGGAGTGGGTTAAAACCCACCGATGTTGTCAGGGGGCTGGAGTGGGAATAACACCTCAGGCTACTGTAGGGAGGTGGGTGGGAATAACCCCGATGCTACTGTAGGGGGGGTGGGGTGGGAAATAAAACCACCGTGTTGTCAGGGAGGCTGGAGTGGGAATAACACCATCAGGGCTACTGTTAGGGGGGGCTGGGTGGGAATAACACCATGTACTGTAAAGGGGGGGGGGGGGGAATAAAAACCAAAGTGCTACTGTTTTGGGGGGTGGGTGGGAATAAAAACCCCTCGATGCTTGTTTGGAAGGCTGGAGGGGAAAAACCCCCCGATGTACTGTAGGGGGGTGGGTGGGAAATAACACCAAAAAATGCTACTGTTTAAAGGGGGCTGGAGTGGATAACACCACCGATGTCTGTTATGGAGGCTGGAAATAGGAAAAACACCCCCTGGTTATGTCAGGGAGGTGGAGTGGGGAAAAAAAAACCCCCATGGCTACTGTCAGGGAGGTGGAGTGGAATAACACCACCATGGTACTGTCAGGGGGGTTTTGGGGTGGGAATAAACCCCACTGGTGTGTCGGGTGGCTGGGTGGGAAAAAAACGATGCCCTGTCTGTGGGAGGCTGGAGAGGGAAATAAACAACACCCTGGGGTACTGTCTGGGGGGTGGGTGGGAAAAAACCCACCGATGCTCTGTCAGGGGCTGAAATGGGAAAAAATCAACCCATTTCTACTGTAGGGAGGTGGGGGGGAATAACACCACCCATGCTATGTAGGAGGCTGGAGTGGGAATTAACACCACCCATTACTGTCATGGAGGTGAGTGGGGAATAAAATCACCCATGCTACTGTCAGGGGGCTGAATGGGGGAATAAAATCAAAAGTTTTGGGTTTATGGAGGTGAAATGGGAATAAATACCCTGTACTGTCAGGGGGTGAAGTGGGGTAACATCACCCTGTGTGCCAGAGGCTGAAGTGGGAATAACTCACCGATGTACTGTCAGGGAGGTGAAGTGGGAATAACACCACCATGGTACGTCGGGGGGCTGGGGTGGGAATAACATCACCCGGGTATGTCAGGGAGGCGGGGAGTGGGAAAACACCACCGATGCTACTGTTGGGAGGTGAATGGGAATAAACCCCATGGCTTTTGTCAGGGGAGGCTGGAGTGGGGAATAACCACCACCGGTCTGCGGAGGCTGAAGTGGGATTTAAAAACCCCCCATGGCTACTGTAGGGAGGCGGAGTGGTAAAACCCCCGATGTTGTCAGGGAGGTGGGTGGGAATAACACCAGATGCTTTCTGTCAGGGGCTGGGAAAAGGGGAAAACACCCCGATGCTACTGTCAGGGAGGGGTTGACGCTTTTGAATCCCAAAAAATGAGAATAAATAATAAATTTTTTAAAAAAAACATAAAAAAATAACAAATTTTAATAATAAAAATAATTTTATTAAATGAATTTAATTTTGGACCCCTGTCGCTCAGAGTTATTTTCCTGAGTTACCAGACCCTTGCCCGTGGAGGCCGTGGTTCGTCTTTAAGGTCCCCCCCCCGCCTTCCCCAGGTTAAGTGTCCAGGAAAATTATCGTGGGGCCCCCGGGGTGTTTCCCCTTCCTCTTTCCCTAAGGTGCTCGCCTCTCTTTCTTCTCTCCTTCCCGCTCAGCCTTCCCCAGGTTCATTATCCCCGGGAAAACCCCCGTTTGCCCCCGGATGTTTTTCCCCTTTTCACTTCCCCTAAGGTCAGCCCACCCAAATGTTTTTTGCTGTCCCAGGTTCATGATCCAGGAAAACCTTCCGTCTACCCCCGGAAATCTTCCCTTCCCCACTTACCCAAGGTCGCCTCAAAATGCTGTATTTTTGCCTTTTCCAAGGTTCATGTACCCGGGATCCTCCGTTCGCTCCCAGATGTCTCCCAGATGTGACAGCTGTAACCCGGAATGTGCTCTTCTTTTCTCTGAAATTACTCCAACAACATATAAAATTAGTGTACACATATACAATTTCAAACACATACTGCCCAACACCTTATTACTAATGTGTACACAACACATTACTACAAACCATACTACCAAACACACATATTTACATACATGTGTCCTTTTAACACCACTACAAACAAAAATCTACCAACCCACAATTTTAATAATGTGAAACTTTTCACCCACTACAAACACCCTACTACCAACACACTTATATACATACAGTGTAAAATACACACCACTTCAAAACAAAA
>NW_026507474.1:0-2500 GCF_026875155.1 Cherax quadricarinatus
CTTCCATAAACCCTCCAAACGGGTAAACCCCAGGCAACCAAACACTTAAAACCAAAAACACCATCCACACCCCAATGCCCCCACCCACGCATTAAAAACCCACCCCCAACAACCCCCCATTTTTTCCTTATCGGGTCCCCACTTCCCCAACCCCACTACACCTCCCAACCAAATCTTAGAAAAAAATTGAAGGGTGGGGTATACAAATCAGAGGGAATAAAAAATAATATGAGGAGTCACGAAAGAATCAAGGAGACACCCCCCCAGAATAATAGCACTCACAAAACAAAACCCCCCCAGAATAAAACAAATCAATTTTCCCACCCAGATATCAAATCCTCGGGAAAAACGAGGGGGAGAGGGGAGCGGATTGCACTTTTCATTAAAAACCAGGGGGGGTTTAGAAAATGGAAGGGAATGGAGGCACGGGCAAAGGGACTACTTAGTAGAACAATCCACCCGGGGGACAAAAGGGGTGAAATTCAGAATGTACAACCCACCACAAACTGCGGGGGCCAAAGAGAAGAATACGATGAGACAACAAGCAAGGTCGCCCACCAGCCAGGGGGCCAGGAGAGCACACAGGGGGGGAGCAAAGTTACTAGTTAGGGTATTCATCAAGGAGTTTTGACGGGAAAAACCGGGACCCCATGGGGCCCCCGAAACTGGAGAGCCAAGATATGGATGGGGACGGGAAAAACCTCATCATCAACATTTTTAGAGACACACCAAGAGGAGGAGAGGATGAACCAGCAAACTGGACCTTTATTCCCCTTTTGATAGTTCTACACGGGTATCATATAAAGGCCCCTGGAGCATGATCAGTGGTTCTGTCTTCGCTACGTAGTTGCCCCAAAGGGGAGAGAGCAGCAGAATAGGGGGGAAAAAAACCAAACTAAAAAAGGGGGAAACTACTCAGGCTTGGGAACTTTTTTCAAACTTTCAGGGGAAAGGGGAAACTGACGGAAAACCCATACAAAAAATGATGGATTATGGCAACAAAATCAAGGGGGCAAGGAAGGTTTGCCCCAAAGGGGAAACAGAAAAAAAGAAGAACAACGAGTCCTTGGGTTCCCCCAAAGGGTAGGGAGGAAAAAACTAGTGTACAAGAATGGAAAAGGTACGAAACAAGAACTCAGGAAAAAAAAGAGTTTACCGAAAGCCCAAAACGAATAAAAAATAAAAGGGGGGCTCAGCGCAATACGAAAAGACATAGCATCGAAACAAGACTGACTCAAGCGTTGTACAGCCCACGGAGGAAAACAACATCAAGGACCAGAAATCAACTGAGGAAGGGTGATGGGAATTCACAAAAAAACGACCGGGGGGGGTATGTCAGGACTCAACACAAGATTTAAAAAAGTATTTACCGGGGAAACCATGGGACTCCAGAAATCAAGCGGGGGGGTGCACCAGAAAGTGCGGGATGATACATAAACCCAAGGGAGGTGAAGAACTGCTATGCGAACTTGACACCTAAAAACGGTGGACCAGAAAACATCTCTCCGGGGCCTTTAAAAGAGGGAGCAGAGATATTTTGTACCGTTAACAAAGATCTTCAACACATCATTGAAACTGGCAACTCCCGAGGGAAGGAAGATGGGAAATGTAGTCCCAATTTTTAAAAAGGGAGACAGGGGCATGAGGCACTAAACAAGACCTGTTCACTAACGTGAAAAATATGAAGGTCGGGGAAAATCACAGGAGGGGATTTGGAGCACCTGGAAAGAAACAAGTGTATAATTGACAACCAGCATGGTTTCAGGGAGGGAAAAACCTGTGTCACAAACCTACTAGAGTTTTATACAAAGGGGACAGAAGTAAACAAGAAGAGAGGGGTGGATCGACTGCATTTTTTTGGACGCAAAAGGGCCCTTTACACAGTTTTCCCCAAAAAGAGGTTTCTGCAAAAGCTAGAGGGTCAGGGACACATAACAGGGAAAGGGCCCGCAATGGATCAGAGAATACCTGCAGGGGGGGCAACAACGAGTCATTGTAAATGCGAGTGCAGAGTGGGCGCCTGTGACAACGGGGTTTTCCCCAGGGCAGTCCTAGGCCTGTGCGTTCTTGGTAAGTGAATGACATAACGGAAGGGATAGACTCAGAATTCCTTGTTTGCGGAGATTGAAGTTAATGGAAGAATCAACGGGGCGAGGATCAGGCAGGACTACAAAAGACCCGGACAGGCTACAAGCCTGGGCCACAACGGCTCCTTTAGTTTAACACTGCCAAAAGCAGTCATGAAATTGGGGGGGGGCAAAAAAAGACCGCGACACAAATAGTTTAGACGGCCCCAAAGTCTGCAAAAACCTCACTCGAAAAAGATCTGGGGTAGTATAACACCGAGCATATCTCCCGGGGGCACATCAACAATAACGCTGCAGCATACCGGGGGCCTGGCAAACCTACGGAAGCGTTCCGTACCTCATAAGGGTCTTTAAGACTCTGAAAACCATTTTTTGTCAGGCCCCTACGGATAAAGCAGCACCAGTTTGGAATC
>NW_026507474.1:5000-18822 GCF_026875155.1 Cherax quadricarinatus
CTCTCTCTTGCTCTCTCTCTCTCTTGCTTCTCTCTCTCGTGCTCTCTCTCTCTCTTGCTTCTCTCCTATTGCTCTTCTCTCTCTTGCTCTCTCTCTTGCTTCTCTCTCTTGCTCCTTCTCTCTCTCTCTTGCTCGCTCTCTTGCTCTTCTCTCTCTCCTTGCTCGTTCTTTCTTGCTCTCTCTCTTTTTGCTCTCTCTTCTCTCTTGCTCTCTCTCTTGCTCTATCTCCTCTCTCGTTCTCTCTTAGCTCTCTCTCTCTCTCTCTTGCTTCTCTCTTGCTCTCTCTTCTCTCGTGCTTCTCTCTTTCTCTTGCTCTCTCTCTCTCTTGCTCTCTCTCTCTCTTGCTCTCTCTCGTCCCCCATTTTCCCTTCAACTCTCCCCTCTCCTACTCTTAAAAAAAAAAAAAAAAAAAAAAAAAAAAAAAAAATGGTGGGGACTCGCAGGACCAAGGATCAGATGAGAATGGTTCGGGGTGGAGGAGAGGATGGAGGAGCAGTGGAAAAAGGGAAGGAACAGAGTGGATGAAGAAAATTGGAGAGCTTTCTGAAAAATGGAGAAAGAGCTCTCTGTGAAATTGGAAAGGTGGTTGGGAAGGAGACAAAGAATTGGGAGGCACAAGTCGAAAACTGCAGTCGCCAGATAAGGGTCCTGGAGTTGAGATAAAATAGGCTGGAGCGAGTTACAGGGGAAGTGACAGTGACCAGAGAAGACACAGCATATGGTAAGCTGCGAGGCTGAACAGGAAGGAAGGAATTATGAATTTATGCCTAAGGTCACATCAATCTGCCAAGGTGGACCAGAGTGAATGGGGAAGATCAACTGGTTGGATGGAAGAGGGTGATAGGGTCGTAATGCTGAGCACAACAAGGTCTATCAAGAGCCACTGGAAAAAATCAAGGGAGAAATGACCACATACAGGCAGATCCTGAGCCACAGAGGGTGAGGCAATGCGAGGAAAGAATAGGGCAAATCAGTGGTTTATCCATGGGCTTCAGGTGGAGAGAGAGGAAAGGACACACATTGAAAGGAACGCAGGGGAAGGAAAGGATGGAGATTGAGAAAATCATAACAGAAAATAGGTTGAAGAGAGGGACGAGATTGTAAATTTTCAGAGAATAGGGGGATAGGGGGTACTCGAAGGTGAGAAACCGACCAATCAGCTGATTCTCAGGACGGAAACAGTGCGGAACAGGATCTCACGAGAAAGACAACATCGATTGAATACTCGGAAGAGTACAAGAGGGTGTTCTAGACAGAGAAAGAACAAAACAGAACGACAGCAGCTGAGGGAGAGGACAAAAAAGCGAAAAAATGAGCTAGGGAAAAGAGACAGGGAGGGAACTGCAGAGGTCTTTCAGAGCGGACAGAAACAGCAAGGGCACAAAGCACACACACAATACTCTCAGAACCATACACTATCACACCATCCAACACACCCTACAATCCATACCCACAGCCTCCACCCAACACAAGTATTGAAACCCAACAGTTTTATGCCAAGTCTCCCACCTCACAGGCCCCCCAAACCACAGTGTTGGAAAGGAAACTGAAGGTATGTACAAAACGCTGATGGAAATAAACAATAAGTGGGAGGAGGTCATGAAAGAGTCAAAGAAGCATTCACCGGACATCATAGCTTACAGGGAAACAAAGCTTACAGGTATGATAACAGATGCCATCTTTCAAGGGATACCAAATCCTGAGGAAAAGACGGAGCAGAGGTAAACAGGGGGGGTGGAGGAGTGGCGTTGCTGATCAAAATCGCTGGAATTTCGAATTGAGCTGGAGAGAGAAAGATAGCGGAGAAGAAAGTGATTACATCGTGGGAACACTTCCACTCTGGAAGGTCCCAGGTGGTAATAGCAGTGTTGTTAACCACCACAGACAGAGGAGGGCCAAGGCAAGAGTAGACGAGGAGCAATAGAGCGGATGGTTGACACAAGCTAGAGTGGCCAGAAGAGCTCATGATGCAGGGCAAAGTCCTGATCATGGGTGACTTTAACCACATGGAGATAGATTGGGAGACCTTGGACCCACATGGGGCCCAGTCCAAGATCTTGGAGGGCTAAGATGATGGAGGTGGTACTGGAGACTTCTGTACCCATCCACGTAAAGGGACATACAGAGAGAGAGGAGAGGATGAACCAGCAAGGCTGGGACTTAGTATTAACCTTCAGTAGTGAGATTATCGAGGACATCACATATGATAGACCCATTGGGGCCAGTGACCCATTGTGGTTGTAAGCTTCGAATACACAGTTGTAGGTACAAGTGAGGGAGAAGAAGGAAGGCCAGGACGAATGAAGCCAAAACTACAAGAAAGGGGACTACACAGGAATGAAGGAATACTGAACGGGGTTAAGTGGGACAGAGAACTGGCAGGGTTGGGAAAAACCAGTTATGAGATGATGGAATATGTAGCAATAAAATGCAAAGGAGGGATGAGGAGAGGTTTGTACCAAGGGTAACAGGACGTAATGAAAAAGCCAGGAAGGACCATGGTATACCCAAAGGTGAGGGAGGCAAAACCAAGTGTGTTGCTAGGGAATGGAATGAAATATAGAAGGCAATAAGACCCCAGGAGAGAGAATAAGGGCGAACAGTCGTTAGAGCCAGAAATGACTATGCACAGATAAGAAGGGAGGCCCAAAGACAATATGAAATGACCATAGCAGCGAAGCCAAATCTGATCCGGGAAAAATGTTGTACAGCACATCAGGAGGAAAACATCAGTCAAGGCCAGGTAATCAGGCTAAGAAGGAAGGAGGAGAGCAACAGGAAATGCCCGGGAAGTAGGTGAAGAACTCAACAAGAGATTCAATGAAGTGTTCACAGAGGAGACAAGAAGGGCTCAGAAAGCGGAGAGGTGGGGAACACCACTCAAGGTGCTGGACACAGTGCACACACAACCGAGGAAGAAGGAAGAGGCTTCTGAGTGAGCTAGATACTCAAGGCCAATGGGGCCGATCCAGATACATCTCCCAATGGGTTATTGAGAAGAAGGGAGCAGAGGTCCGCGATATGTGTACCCTACAACAATATTCAATACATTATCGAAGACAGGGGATTTGCCTGAGGCATGGAAGACAGCAAATGTAGTCCCAAATCTTTATAAAAAGGGACAGACATGAAGCATTAATCTACAGACAGTGTCACTGGACATGTATAGTATGCAAAATCATGGAGAAAGATTATTCAGGAGAAGAGTGGTGGAACACCTAGAAGGAATGATCTCATCAACAGCAGCCGCATGTTTCCGGGACGGGAAATCTGTGTCAAAAACATTCCTGGAGTTTTTCCTTTTTTAATGACCATGGTGACAGGCAGTAAGACAACAGAGAGTGAGGGTGGGTGGATTGCATTTTCTTGGGACTGCAAGAAGGCGTTTGACACAGTTCCACACAAGAGATTGGTTGCAATAAACTGGAGGACAAGTCGGGTTAAAAGGGGAAGGCACTACAATGGATTTCAGGGAATAACTTGGCAGGGAAAAGACAGCAGCGAGTCATGGTTACGTGGGAGGTGTCAGAGTGGGCACCGTGCACCAGCGGGGTCGCTGGGGGTCAGTCCTAGGACAGTGCTGTTTTGGTATTTGTGAACGACATGAACGGAAGGAATAGACTCTGAGGTGTCCCGTTTGCAGATGACGTGAGTTGATGAGAAGGAATACACTCGGCATCGCAGACCCAGGGCAGAACTACAAAGGGATCAGGACAGGTGCGAACTGTCCAGCAATTGGCTCCTGGAGTTCAATCCCCCAAGTGCAAAGTCTGAAGATTGGGGAAGGGCAAAGAAGGCCGCAAACGAGTACCAGTCTAGGGGGTCGGTGATACAAACCCTCACTCAAGGAAAAAGATCTTGGGGTGAGTATAACCCAGGCACATCTCCTGAAGCTGCACATCAACCAATAACTGCTGCGCAGCATTGGGGCTAGCAAAACCTCCGAACAGCATTCCGACATCTTAATAAAGGAATCGTTTCAAGGACCCTGTACCCGTTATACGTTAGGCCCATATTGGAGTAGGCGGCACCAGTTTGTGACCCCACACTAGCCAAGCACGTAATGAAACTAGAGAAAGTGCACAAAGGTTTGCAACAAGACTAGTCCAGAGGCTAAGAGGTATGTCTACGAGGAGAGGTTAAGGGAAATCAACCGACGACATGGAGGACAGGAGAGATAGGGGGGACATGATAACGACAAACAAAATCTGAGAGGAATGACAAGGGGGACAAAAACAGAGATGATTCCCAGAGTTTGGACCAGTAACAAGGGGACTCTGTTGGAGGATGCTAATGACACAGATGGATCTCAGGGATGTTAGGAAGTAGTTCTTCAGCCACAGAGTAGTCAGTAAGTGGAATAGTTTGGGAAGCGATGTACTTGGGAGGCAGGATCATACATCGCTATAAGCAGAGGAGTAACTGGTACGATAAGCTCACGGCTCAGGGAGAGTGACCTTAGTAGAGATCAGTGAAGAGGCGGGGCCCAGGAGCTCGGACTCGACCCCCGCAACCTCAACTAGGTGAAGTACAATAGGGTGGAGTACACACACACACACACAACACACACACACACACACATATTATATAAATATATATCCTATATATATATATAAATATATATGTATATATATATATATAATATTATATTATATATATATATATATTTATATAATATATATATATACTTATCCTATAATATATATATTTTGTATATCTTTATATATATTATTTATATATATATATATATATATATATATATATATATATATATTATATATATATATATATTATATTATATATATCTATATGTAATACATATTATATATATTATATATATATATATATATATATAGATATATATATATATATATATATATATATATCTATATGTTATGGACAAGACGTGAGATGGGTAGTGGTAGCTATACAGAGGGTGGATATGGTCTGGCCGTCAGAATGTCGAGAATGGGTTGTAATGGCCTGTCGTAAGGTCGAAAATGGAGTTTTCTTTGGTAAGGGTTTGTGTAATGATCTCTCTTAACCTAAATCCCAATGATTAACCATATAGGGGGTTCCCTCCGGAGGTTAGTTAATGGGGTATTAACCAGCCTTGCTGTTTGGGGTCCTCCGAGAGCTGACTAATGAAGGTAATTACCGCCTTGCTGTCTGGTAAATGGGTTATTAACAGCTTGCTGTTTTGGGGTCCTCCAGAGCCTGGTTAATGGGGTAATTAACCAGCCTTGCTGTCTTGGGGGTCCTCCTAGAGCCTGGTTAATGAGGTAATTAACCAGCCTTGCTGTCTTGGTTAATGGGTTCATTAACCAGACTTGCTGTTCCGGGTGCCATTTTCCTCATAACGAATAAAGAAAAAATTCCTATTCATACCTGCATTGGTTGGCCACAGAAATAAATTTTGGTGGGGCTAATTTTGGCCTTGTGAAGCCATATCGCCACTTTCGACCCTTAAAAACTTACATGAATAAAAAGGTTTGGAGGCACTTTTGTGCAACATGAGGGGTATCTCTCACACCTTGTGCACATGTGGGTATCTGTGACCGTGTTGTAACATGTGGGGTATCTGTGACACTTGTGTAACATGTGGTGTATCTGTGACACTTGTGCAACATGTGGGGTATCTGTGACACATGTGTAACATGTGGGGTATCTGTGACACTTGTGTAACATGTGGGGTATCTGTGACACTTGTGCAACATGTGGGGTATCTGTGACACTTGTGCAACATGTGGGGTATCGGTGACACTTGTGCAACATGTGGGTATCTGAGGACCACTTGTGCAACATGTGGGGTATCTGTGACACTTGTGCAACATGTGGGGTATCTGTGACACTTGTGTAACATGTGGGGTATCTGTGACACTTGTGCAACATGTGGGGTATCTGTGACACTTGTGCAACATGTGGGGTATCTGTGACACTTGTGGAACATGTGGTTTATCTGTGGGACACTTGTGTATATTGTGGTGTATCTGTGACACTTGTGTAACCATGTGGTGTTATCTGTGACTACTTGCGTAAACATGTGGGGTATCTGTGACACTTGTGAACATGTGGGGGTATCTGGACACTTGTGCAACGGTGTGGGGTATCTGTGACCCATTGTGCAACTGTGGTGTATCTGTGACACTTGTGTAACATGTTGGGTATCTGTGAACACTTGTGTAACATGTGGGGTATCTGTGACACTTGTATGTAACAATGTGGGGTATTGTGACACTTGTGTAACATGTGGGGTATCTGTGACCCACTTGTGTAAATGTGGGTATCTGTTGACACTGTGGCAACATGTGGGCGTATCTGTGACACTTGTTGCAACATGTGGGGTAGCGGTGACACTTGTGCAACTGTGGGGTATCTGAGGGGACACTTGGTAACATGTGGTGTTTCTTGACACTTGTGTATCATGAGGGGTATTGTGACACTTGTGCAACATGTGGAGGGGTATCTGTGACACTGTGCAACATGTGGGATCTATGTGACACTTATGTAAACATGTTGGTTTGTATCTGTGACACTTGCATAACATGGGGTATCTGTGACACTAGTGTAACATGTGGGGGTATCTTGACGCTTGTGCAACGTGTGGGGTATCTGGTACACTTTTGTGAACTGTGTGTATCTTGTGACACTTGTTGTAACATGTTGGGTATCTGTGACCACTTGTGCAAACATGTGGGGTATCTGTGACACATGTGTAACATGTGGGGTATCTGTGACACTTGTGAAACTTTAGAGGGTGTATCTCGGTGACACTTTTATAACATGTGGTGTATCTGTGACACTTTTGTTGTAACATGTGCGTGTATCTGTGACACCTTGTGTAACATGTTGGTGTATCTGAGACACTTGTTGTAACATGTGGTGGTATCTGTGACACTTTGTGAACTTGTGGGGTATCTGTGACACTTTGTGTAACAGTGGTTAATCTGTGACACTTGTGTAACTGTGTTGATCTGTGACCTTGTTCACATTTGGTGTATCTGTGACACTTGTGTAACATATGGGGTATCTGTGACACTTTGTGTTTAACATGTGGGGTATCTGTGACACTTGTCGCAACATGTGGGGGTATCTGTGACACTTTTGTAACATGTGGGGTATCTGTGACACTTGTGTAACATGTGGGGTATCTGTGACACTTGTGCAACATGTGGGGTATCTGTGACACTTGTGCAACATGTGGGGTATCTGTGACACTTTTGTAGCATGTGGGGTATCTGTGACACTTTTGTAACATGTGGGGTATCTGTGACACTTGTGTAACATGTGGGGTATCTGTGACACTTTTGTAACATGTGGGGTATCTGTGACACTTGTGTAACATGTGGGGTATCTGTGACACTTGTGCAACATGTGGGGTATCTGTGACACTTGTGCAACATGTGGGGTATCTGTGACACTTGTGTAACATGTGGGGTATCTTGACACTTGTGTTTACATGTGGGGTATCTGATGACACTTGTTGCAAACTTGTGGGGTATCAGTGACACTTGTGTAACATGTGGGGTATCTGTGACACTTGTGTAACATGTGGGGCATCTGTGACACTTGTGTAACATGTGGGGTATCTGTGACACTTGTGCAACATGTGGGGTATCTGTGACACTTGTGCAACATGTGGGGTATCTGTGACACTTGTGTAACATGTGGTGTATCTGTGACACTTGTGTAACATGTGGTGTATCTGTGACACTTGTGTAACATGTGGTGTATCTGTGACACTTGCGTAACATGTGGGGTATCTGTGACACTTGTGTAACATGTGGGGTATCTGTGACACTTGTGCAACGTGTGGGGTATCTGTGACACTTGTGCAACATGTGGTGTATCTGTGACACTTGTGTAACATGTTGGGTATCTGTGACACTTGTGTAACATGTGGGGTATCTGTGACACTTGTGTAACATGTGGGGTATCTGTGACACTTGTGTAACATGTGGGGTATCGGTTTTATTCATCCATTGACACTTGTGTAACAGTGGGGTATCTGTGACACTTGTGCCAACATGTGGGGTATCTGTGACACTTGTGCAACTTGTGGGGTTCTGTGGACACTTGTGCAACCTGTGGGGTATTCTGTGGACACTGTGTAAAATGTGGGTATCTGTGACTCTTGTGTAACTTGTGGGGTATCTGTGACAATTGTGCAACATGTGGGGTATCTGGTGAACACTTGTGCAAACCAAGTGGATATCTGTGGACACTTATGTAAACATGTGGTGTTTCTGTGACACTTGTAACATGTGGGTATCTGTGACATTGTGTAGCATGTGGGGTATCTGTGTCACTTGTGAAGTGTTGGGGTATCTGTGACTCTTGTGAACATGTGGTGTAGCCTGTGACAACTTGTGTAACATGTTGGGTATCTGTGACACTTGTGCAACATGTGGGGGTAATCTGTGCACCATGTTGTAAAACATGTGGGGTATCTGTGACACTTCTGTACATGTGGGGTATCTGTGAACTTGTAGTAACATGTGGTGTTATTCTGTGACACTTTCTAACATGTGGTGTATCTGGTGACACTTGTGTAACATGTGGTGTATCTGTGACACTTGTGTAACATGTGTGTATCGGTGACCACTTGTGTAACATGTGGGGTATCTGTGACACTGTGTAAACCATGTGGGGTTTCTGAGACCACTGTGTAACATTGTGGTGTATCTGTGACCACTTGTGTAACATGTGGTGTATCTGTGACTCTTGTGTAACATGTGGTGTATTGTGATCTTTGTGTAACATGTGGGGTATCTGTGACACTTGTGGTAACATGGTGGAGGGTATCTGTGACTCTTGTGCAACTGTGGGGTATCAGTGACACTTTTGTAAACATGTGGGGTATCTGTGACCACTTGTTGTACATGTGGAGTATCTGTGACACATTGTGCAACATGTGGGGTATCTGTGACACATGTGCAAACATGTGGGGTATCTGTGACCCCCCCCCCCCCCCCCCCCCCCCCCCCCACTATTTGTAGAATGTGGGGTATCCTGTGAAATTTTGTAACTCTGTGGGGTATCTGTGACACTGGTGTAACATGTGGGGTATTGTGACACTGGTGTACCTTGTGGGGTATCTGTGACACCTTGTGCACACATGTGGGGTATCTGTGACACTTGTGGCAACTTGTGGGGTTCTGTGGACACTTGTGCAACATGTGGGGTATCTGTGACACTTGTGTAACATGTGGTGTATCTGTGACACTTGTGTAACATGTGGGGTATCTGTGACACTTGTGCAACATGTGGGGTATCTGTGACACTTGTGCAACATGTGGGATATCTGTGACACTTATGAAAAATGTGGGTATACTGTGAACTTGCGTACACATGTGGGGTATCTGTGGACACTTGTGTAGCAGGTGGGGTATCTGTGGACACTTGTGCAAGTGTGGGGTATCTTGAACTTGTGCAACATGTGGTGTTTCTGTGACACTTGTGTGGCATCATGTTGGGTATCTGTGACACTTGTGCAACATGTGGGGTATCTGTGACACATGTGTAACATGTGGGGTATCTGTGAACTTGTGTAACATGTGGGGTATCTGTGAAACTTGTGTAACATGTGGTGTATCTGTGACACTTTTCTAACATGTGGTGTATCTGTGACACTTGTGTAACATGTGGTGTATCTGTGACACTTGTGTAACATGTGGTGTATCTGTGACACTTGTGTAACATGTGGGGTATCTGTGACACTTGTGTAACATGTGGGGTATCTGTGACAACTTGGGTACATGAGGTGTATCTGTGGACACTTGTGTATGTTACATTGTGCGTGTATCTGTGACACTTGTTGTATCATGTGGTGAATCTGTGACACTTGTGTAACATGTGGGGTATCTGTGACACTTGTGTAACATGTGGGGTATCTGTGACACTTGTGCAACATGTGGGGTATCTGTGACACTTTTGTAACATGTGGGGTATCTGTGACATTGTGTAAACATGTGGAGTATCTGTGACCAACTTGTGTGCAAATGTGGGTATTCTGTGATCACTTGTGCATACATGTGGGGTATCTTGTGACATTTTGTAGATGTGGGGTATCTGTGACACTTTTGTAACATGTGGGGGTATCTGTGACACTTGTGTATAACATGTGGGAATACTGTGACACTTTTGTAACATGGGGGGATATCTGTGACCTTGTGTAACATGTGGGGTTCTGTGACACTCTGTGCAATACATGTGGGGTATCTGTGACACTTGTGCAACAGGGTGGGTTATCTGTGGTCACTTGTGTAACATGTGGGGTAGCTGTGACACTTGATGCAACATGTGGGGTAATCTGTGACACTTGTGTAACATGTGGGGTATCTGTGACCACTTTTGTAAACATGTGGGGTATCTGTCGTCACTTTTGTAAACAAGTGGAGGGTATCTGTGACACTTGCGTAAATGTGGGGTATCTGTGACACTTTTGTAACATGTGGGGTATTCTGTGACACTTGTGTAACTTGTGGGTATCTGTGACATTGTTTGCAACATGTGGGGTATCTGTGACACTTGTGCAATAATGTGGGGTAGCTTGTGACATTGTGTAACATGTGGTGTATCTGTGACATTGTGTAACATGTGGGTATCTGTGACACTTGTGTAATTGGCGTGTTTCTGTGACACTTGTTGTGACAGGTGGGGTATCTGTGACATTGTGTAACATGTGGTGTATCTAGTGTCACTTGTGCAACATGTGTGTATCTGTGACACTTGTGTAAAGAGTGGCTGTTGTATCAGTGAACATTGTGTACATGTGGGGTATCTGTGACACTTGTGTAACATGTGCGGGTATCTGTGACACTTACGAAACATGTGGGGTATCTGTGACATTGTGTAACATGTGGGTTGGGGTTCATCTGTGACACTTTTGTAACATGTGGTGTTATCTGATGACACTTGTGTAAAACATGTGGAGGTATCTGTGGACACTTGTGTAAAATGGGGTGTATCTGTGACTCTTGTGAACATGTGGGTATCTGTGGACACTTGTGAAACATGTGGGGTATCTGTGACACTTGTGAATATGTGGGGTATCTGTGACACTTGTGTTGTAACATGTGGCCGGGGTATCTGTGACACTTGTTGTTACATGTGGGGTATCTGTGACACTTCTGCAACTGTGGGGTATCTGTGACACTTGTGGACAACTTGTGGCGGTATCGTGGAACTTGTGTATTCATGTGGGGTATCTGTGACACTTGTGTAAAATGTGGGGTATCTGTGACATTTGTGCAAATGTTGGGGTATCTGTGTCACTTGTGAAACATGTGGTGGATCGGGGACCGTGTGTAAAGAGTGTGGGGTATCTGTGACACTTGTGTAACATTGGTGTATCTGTGCCACTTGTGCAACATGTGGGTATCTGTGACTCTTGTGTTACATGTGGTGTATCTGTCGACACGCTGTGCTACATGTGGGGTATCTGTGACACCTTGTGTAAATGTGGTGTATCTGTGACACTGTGCAACATGTGGGGTATATGTGACATTGTGTAACATTTGGTGTATCTGTGTACTTGTGTAACATGTTTTGGTGTATCTGGACACTGGTGTAACATGTGCGGGTATCTGTGACACTATGTGTAAATGTGGTGTATCTGTGACTCACTGTGTAAACATGTGGTGTATCTGTGGACACTTGGTGCAACATGTGGGGTATCTTGTTACACTTGTGGAACATGTGGGGTATCTGTGGACACTTTGTGTAAAAACATGTGGGGAATCTGCGACACTGTGCAACATGTGGGGGTAGCTGTGTCACTTGTGCAACATGTGGGAATCTGTGACACTGTGAACATGTGGGGGTATCTGTGACACTTGTGTAACATGTGGGGGTATTCTGTGCACTTGTGCAACATGTGGAGTATCTGTGACACTTGTGTAACATGTGGTGTATCTGTGACACTTGTGTAAACATGTGGGGTATCTGTGACACTTGTGTATGTAACATGTGGGTAATCTGTTGGACATTGTGTAACATGTGGGGTATCTGTGACACTTGTGCAACCTGTGGTGTATCTGTGACACTGGTGAACTTGTGGGTTATCTTGTGAACTTGTGGAACATGTGGGGTATCTGTGACACTTGTGTAAACATGTGGGGGTTTCTGTGACACTTGTGTAATTTGTGGGGTATCTGTGACACTTGGTGTAAGATGTGGGGTTATCTTGTGGACACTTGTTGCAAACATGGGGGGTATCTGTGACACTTGTGTAAAAGGTGGGGTATCTGTTAGGCACTTGGTAACATGTGGGGTATCTGTGACACTTGTGCAACATGTGGGATATCTTTTATTGTGGACCAGAATAAATGTACTCAAATATTACGCACGTAATATTTGAGAGGTGGTAAAAATTATATTGAGCGTAATAACTTTAAAAGAAAGTTTATATTCCTGACTAATTATTCTTGTATGGCGTAGTTTTTTTTCTATATTGCTTCTCTCTGGCTTCTTTGCAGCCTCCACAATATGGTTTGCACTGTAGGGAAAAGTGGTTACTTTTTCTGTTGTTTTTTTTCATGCTAGACTTCCTGTTGTGTATCTATTGGGGAAAAAAAACGGATCCATCTTGCGGTTCATCCTTTTTCTGTTCCTTTAGGTTTTTACCATTTGGCTCGTAAAATGTCCAATTATGGTTCCCCGAAATTGTTTTCCGGGTTCTCTGTGAAAATGTCCAGTTGTGTCAGTTTTTTTGTAGGAGGTTTCCGGATTAGTATTTTATCTTAGTTATTTGTCCTGCTGCTTCCTCCGGGGTTTTCACATCGCTGGTTGTTCTGCTCATAACACGACGTGTCGTCCTGTGTCCCGGACGACTTCCCTGTCCGTTTTACCTGGCCTCCTCCTCCCCCTTGTTTCCGTTATCCACGTGTGTATTGTCCTTTGAAGACGTATTTATTTCTTCAAAAACTCTTTAATTTTTTGGAATCATTGCTACTCTCTCTCTCTCTCTCTCTCTCTCTCTCCCCCTTCCCCTCTCTCTCTCTCTCTCCCCCTTCTCTCTCTCCTCTCTCTTCGGAAAAATCACATTAGTTTTATTTCATTAACTTCGTCTTCCTCTGATTACCATTAAAATTTTTTGTGTCTTTTTTTTTTTCGTCTTAAACTTGCAGCTTTTGTTTTGCAGTGCTATGACATCTGTGCATCAGCCCTCGATTCAGGTTTTCGGGGTCTGTTCGGGTGGGGGGATGTCGGGGGTTGGGGAGTCAGGGGGGGAAGTCAGGGGGGGGGGGTTGTGGTGGGGGGCAGGTTTGGGGGTATTACAATTATATGGCAGTTGTGCTTTGGGAGATCTTGGTATTGGTGTAGGGGTTGTGTTTCTGGGTCAGGGACTGGTGATTTTTGGGGTCAGGGACTGGTGTTCGGGGTCAGCGATGTGTAGACAGCCATTTTGTCTGCTAGTTTTATATTCCCCCGGACTCCCCGGGGCTGCCCTCTCTGGTCTGCCCAGGTGAGTGGGACGCTGGGGTCCTCTCCCAGCGGCCCCTTACTCAGACAACAGGTTAGTTCCCCTCCTCTCTGGGCAGGGCCCCCCCGGGCCATGGGCACTTAACACACTCCTGTGTCCCACTATCTTGCAAATAAATAAGAAGCCCCCGAAGCTTTTCATTATCCCCCTATCAAGAATTACCCCCCGGTTATCATTGCACCCCCCGATTACTTGCACCCCGGAAGGACCGCCATCAACATTCAAAAGAAATATTTCGACCTAAATACAGCGGACAGCCCGCATGTCGCCCGTGTGTTTTTTTCTACAGCAAAGTACCCTTACAGGGCCCCCAAACCTACTCTAAAATACCCCTTG
>NW_026507475.1:0-15312 GCF_026875155.1 Cherax quadricarinatus
ACAAAAAATTTTTTACCAACTTTATTTCATAAAAATTTTATAACCTTATTGACATTCTTAAGAAAATTTAAATCATATAATCAAAAATTTTTCAAAATTTCTTCACAATTTAAAAATTTTTAAAATTTATTTAAAAAATGGTGAGGGAGAGTGTAGATATGTCTATGAAAGGCAACATGTATGGTATATGTGTGTTGGTAGTAGTGTGTTTGTGTGATGTAATGTACACATGTATTATAAATGTGTTTTGTAGGAGTATATGTGTAATAAAAGTAAAAAGTAAACGTCAAAAAAAAACTTGTAGACCTACATAATAATTACAGTAAAGAAGACACAGTTCCGGGGTACAGCTGTCACTTGACTGACTGCGCTGTCACCGGTGACTTTTTCTGTCAGCCGGTTGACTCCGCTTCACCCTGGCTACTCTGCGTCAGCCGGCACTCCGCTGTCAGTAGCGACTTGCTCTCAGCCTGGCGACTCTGCTGTCAGCCTGGGCTGCGCAATACCAGGTAAATTTAGTCAGAATTATGATTATTAATGATGATAAAGAAAATATTGATAACATGAAAATGAAAGTTCAGAAAGTGAATAATCGTGGATCATGTGAAACACAAAATACTGAACTAAAACATTTAAAAAAGGGAAATTTGCACGGCGTATTTTTAGTTGTGGAAAACATATATGAAGAGTTAGTAAGTAGAGTTTTGATAATTTAAAGTATGAATTAATTTACAATTTGCAAGAAAAGGTAAATATGCACCCTAAAAAATGAGTCTTAGATAAGTTTGAATGTCGCCGGGTGTTTTAAAAACGGTGATGTCACTGTACTTTCTCAAAAGACAATAATAATATATTTTTTATTATATATATATATAATTTTAAAATATATATATATTAATAATATATATATATTTTATATAAAAAATATATATATTTTACCATTTTTCATATGCGTGCATGTTGTTTGTTTGACAAACATCTGCGACCCTCAAATTTTATTGAATGAAACACGAAAAAAAGAAAATTTTAAAATTTTTTGCAGTTTCATGGAGGATTAGAGATTCTCACTTGACACTCATACATACCCCAATAACCTGTACCTCGCATTCAAACACGTTAACGCATTCATACAAATAAAAATTACAAAATGACAATCACAACACATAACATGTCACTGCAATCATCAACACCAACATGTACACATGACAATCATCAACATTCATGTACACATGACAATCAACCCAAAACACATGTACACATGACAATCATCAACATACAGTACACATAACAATCATCAACACACAACATGTACACATGACAATCATCAACATACATGTACACATGACAATCATCAACATACATGTACACATGACAATCATCAACATACATGTACACATGACAATCATCAACACACATGTACACATGACAATCATCAACACACATGTACACATGACAATCATCAACATACATGTACACATGACAATCATCAACATACAACATGTACACATGACAATCATCAAATACAACATGTACACATGACAATCAACACACAACATGTACACATGACAATCATCAGCATACATGTACACATGACAATCAACATACAACATGTACAAATGACAATAGTCAACATACAACATGTACACATCACAATCATCAACATACAACATGTACACATCACAATCATCAACATACAACATGTACACATCACAATCATCAACATACAACATGTACACATGACAATCAACATACAACATGTACACATCACAATCATCAACATACAACATGTACACATCACAATCATCAACATACAACATGTACACATCACAATCATCAACATACAACATGTACACATCACAATCATCAACATACAACATGTACACATCACAATCATCAACACACAACATGTACACATGACAATCATCAGCATACAACATGTACACATGACAATCTACACACATGTACACATGGCACACATACACAACACGTGTATTTAATGTGTACATAATAACATGTGCACATGACACACAGTCATCCACTAGTTGCCCAGTTCGTGTCACATCTTTAAAATATTCACACGTTACACAAACCACTGTTCTCAAATTACTGTAAACCAACATTTTTTTGTCCTTAATACATATTCTTGAAAATTGAAGCAAATACTATACTCATATCTAACAATCTCCCATATATTTCCCCTCTGCTACATTGTTCTTCTCATGTTACGAGTACATGTATGTCTATGATATGTGTACACATGTATGTGTACACATGTATGGTGCAAATAAGTGTTCATGGGATGGGCTTTGGAGTGATATATTTGTGTGCCTTGTACTTGAGTGATCTCCGTACATATTATAGTGGATAGGAGATAAACATGTGTACATTGTGTGTGCTCGTAATTTGTAGTTACATGGGACTGGCGTGTGAGTTTTATTATGCGCAAGTGTAGTATAATATGTAATGAGTAAAGGTGAATGTGTTTAAAACGTATAAATATTTGTGGAAATACTTATATATGTGTATGCAACAATTTCTGTGTTTGTAGGCTTCAGTGCCAAATGTAAAAGGCGGATAAATAAACAAAATGAAAACAGTGTAATATTTAAGACAGTTGTGATGGTGGGGACAATTAACCAACAACTTGGGTATTTCATCTGCAATAATAAAACACTTCACAAATACTATTAAACGGCTAAGTAAGTAAAAACAACTTGTTCTTAGGTACATTTTCACAAAAGTGTAACATAAAAGGGATTTCCAAAATTACATTAATTAGCCTCTCCGAGGTGGCCGAGCTGTGAGGCAGCTTGGTGGCGTCTAGCTGACCTACGGGTTCCAGCTGCTCGGTGGTGTAATTACTGGACGCAGTTTTCTGATGTGTGTCACCTCCAGTAATTCCACCCACCTGGACAGTCCTACCGTAACCAGCTAGACAAGACCAATTTTCCATGCACGAGGACACTGCAGGTGGCAACCGCTGACTCTGGGGAAGTGGGAAGGGAGTCCCACCTGAGGTGACAACTAGTGGAACCTCCTGAGACACTGATCGGGGAAGCAACCGCTGCACTCTGGGGGAAGTGGGGAAGGGAGTCCACTCAGGTGACACAAGTGGACTCCTTGAGACACTGATCCGGGGAAGGCAACCGCCGACCTCAGGAAATGGGGGAAGGGACGACATCCGGAGCGAGCGGATGGATTCCTGGATACATGAACTGAGGAAGGTTTGTTTGTTGAGGCTATCCTTAGTAAGTTGGGGCAGGAAGACGATCCGGGAGCGAAACCGGATGGAATTCCTGGATACAAGAACCGGAGGAAGGCATGATCACACATGCGCAGTGTGAGGCTGACCCTTGGTAAGTGGGAAGGGAAAAATCCGCGGTAGACGCGAAGGAATCTGGATACATGATCCTGGGAGAGGCATCGAATCACATTGCGTGTTGAGGCTGACCTTGGGTAAGCGGGGAAGGGAAGATATCCGGCTAACGGAAGGAATTCCTGGTACATGATCCTGGGGAAGGCCAGAATACCGCCAGATCTTTGGGAATGGGAAGAGTCTACCCTGAGTGACAATGAATGGGCTTCTGGAGACCGGATCCGGGAAGGGCACGGACCTAACCTCGCTAGACACCATAGGTAAGAGGGAAGGGAAGCCAATTCCCGGAGCGAGCGGATGATTCCTGGATAACATGAACTTGGGAAGTTGCTGTTGAGCTGACCATTGAGGTAAGTGGGGACGGGGAGGACATCCGGGAGCGGAGCGGGATGATTCCTGATACATGAACCTGGGGAAGGCAAATGAATGCATGCAGTTGAGGCTGACATTTGGCTAAGTGGGGAAGGGAAGATATCCGGCGGTAGACGGAAGGATTCCTGGATACATGATCCTGGGGAAGGCATGAATACATGCAGTTGAGGCTGACCTTGGGTAAGTGGGGAAGGGAAGATATGCCGGCGGTAAGAGCGGAAGGATCATCCTGGATACATGATCCTGGGGAAGGCAAGAATACAACCCTGACTTTGGGGAAGTGGGCGAAGGGATCCTAACCTGAGGTGACATGAAGTGGCTCCAGGAGACACTGATACGGGGAAGGCACGGACCTAACTCGCTGACCTTAGGTAAGTGGGTAAGGGAAGACATCCGGGAGTGAGCGGATGGATTCCTGGATACATGAACTATGGGGAAGCGTGGTTGCTGTTGAGTGCTGACCTTGGTAAGTGTGAAGGGGAGAGACATCCGGGAGCGAGCGGATGGATTCACTCCTTGATACGACATGACCTGGGGAAGGCATGAACACTGCAGTTGAGGCGACCTTGGTAAGTGAAGAGAATAAGGGGAAGATCTCCGGCGGTAGACGAAGGATTCCTCCTGGGATACATGATCCGTGGGGAAGGCAAGAATAACCGCTGACTTTGGGGAAGTGGGGATTGGGAGTCTACCTGAGGTGACATAAGGTGGGCTCCTGGAGACACACTGATCCGGGGAAGGCGTCTGACATAACTTCGCTGACCTTCAGGTAAGTGGAGGAAGGGTACGACATCCGGGAGCGAACGGATTGATTCCTGGATACAGAACGTGGGGAAGGTTGTTGTAGGTTGACCTTGGGTGAAGTGGGGTAGGGGAGACATCCGAGTGGAACGGATGGATTCCTCGATACACGAACCTGGGACCTCAAGAATACTGGTTAGTGAGCGGACCTTGTAAGTGAGGAAGGGAAACATCCGGCGGTACGACGGAGGAATTCCTGCGTACAACCTGGGGAAGCTGAGGCTGAAGGGCAGACAGAGAACACAGAGAGGAGAAGCTGAACCTTAGGAAGTGAGAGAAGGGGAACAATCCGGGGGCCCACGGATGGATTCCCTGGACACATGACCTGGGGAAGGCGAGGGGTGGGGGCCGGACCTAAAGACAGAACCACTGGCCCCACGTGCAAGGTTCTGGTAACTCCCAGAGATAACCTGAGCTGACAGTGGGTCGAAAATAATAGTTTTATTTTTATTATTATGTTATTCATGATTTGCTAATTTAGATTCAAAAGCGTCAACCTGGTAGAGTTATTCCACTCCAGCCTCCCTGACCGTACCACGTGGTGTTACTTTTACAACTCCCACACCAGCCCCCGACAGTACCACAGTGGAGTTATTTCCCCACTCCAGCCTCCCTGACAGTAGCCCCCGGGTGTTCTAGTCCCACTCCAGCCTCCCTGACAGACCACGGTGGTGTTTATTCCTACTTCCACCTCCCTGACAGTATCACGTGGTGTTATTTTCCCACACCAAGCCTCCTGACATGTATCCACGTGGTGTTAATTACTATATCCAGCCTCCCTGACCGTAGTCTCGGTGGTGTTATTCCACTCCAGCCGTACGCTGACATAGCCAACGGTAGTGTTATTGCCCACTCCAGCCTCCCCGCCATACAGCCACGGTGGTGTTATTCCCACTTCCAGCCTCCCGACAGTAGTCACCGGAGGTGTTATTCCCACTCCAGCCTCTTTGACAGTAGCCACGTAGTGTTATCCCACTCCAGCCACTCTCCATGAGGAGTCCCGGTAGTGTTTCTTATGTGTGTTCATTCACTCGGAGTTACCCTCAACTAGATAACATTGAACAACACTAGAATTGTCAATAATAACAGGTTTGGGAGAGTGGGTATAGCTATGAAGAGATGGCAGTACTCCTGGGTAACATTCTGCAGTTTCCTCTAACATAACGTAACAGGGAAAAGACATCGCCGGGACTCAATACCGGTGGTAACCCTACTGTTCATTTAACGCGATTGAGCACCTACAACACAGATAAGAGGCGATCCCAGTTTTCATTTGTTCTGAGGAGGTTTTAATAAGATGTAATATATAAATTTTGAATTTTATTATATAAACCAAGCTTTAATTAAAAGTTATGACAAGACAGTTTAGCTAGTAAAAAGGTAAGCAACTGAGTTGCAACAGCATGAGTGAGGGCATGTTTATTGTTTTACTACCAGTTGGACAAACGAAACACAATCGAAACAACGGTATAAAAGTTTTGGTAGATGAATGGGGCTGAAAAAAAGGATAGGAAGAGCAAGACTAAATCTGTTGAAGTGTTTATGCATACGAGACCAGTAGGGAAAATCAAGTATCGGATCGAGATGTGATGAAGAATAAAATCAAGACGTTGCCATTGTCGCTATGATCATTTATGTATATGTGGGGTCATATTAAAGGAACAATGCAATTGGGGAAAAATGCAAAACAAAATTATATCAAATGGGGGCAAACAAATGAAGCTGAACCATAACAAGGTAATATAAGAAAGAGCTGCTAATGCTTGAACGGGATCATTAGGGAGGGATTTGGATGTTTATAGATAATACGCTATTTAACCGGGGTTCTCAATTGGGTTTATCTAATAAGAAAATTTTGGCCATGAGTATATGAAGGTTAACTGGAAAAGATACGACAAGGTGTGAAAGTGTGGAGAGCAAGACAAATTTCATCACCATGACCGAATAAGCAAAGCATGACGTCAAGATCATAATAAACTTCTTAAAGCAAATACGGTGAGTGTATACAAAGGGAGGGGCCTACGACATTAGTCGATTAAAATACAATAATTATGTAGCATAATCAACACCAAAAAGCAAACCTCATGGGGTCGGTTACAGATTAATAAAATAAAGTATATTCATGAAAGAGTGAGGACAGACCGACGTCTGGACAATGTCGGTACAATTCAACCCTTGCATTACTTAGTCGCAGGAGTTACTTGCCGCACGCGGCAGAACAAAAGGCAAACCGCACAAAACTTTACTGAACGCCCGCATAGCCATTACCCGCTTAAAAACCCATCACCCCAACTACCCGCGTGCGGATAGCTCCGGTCATCCTCTCCGTAATGGGCATGTTGCCAGTACAAGATGTGCTGCAGGCGCAGTCCAACTACTACCGAGACTCATATACTAAAATTACACCACCGTACCCTCTCTAGCATAATTCTCACACACCCACTTATCATTAGCTGTACTCCAGTGTGCCCCAAGCTCCCATAGCTACCTCACCACACATATACGCATCCCACCGCTTTCATGAATACCACATACCACCTCTAGACGGCTCAAGCCACATTAGTGCTACTGTTCCCCCCCGCAACCATCCCCCAAATACTTCTTGCTAAAATTCGTACCTCCTCCAATACAATACCCCAGAGCTTAAATCGTGTTATCTACGCCCATATACACACCCCCCCCCCATCAGATAGTCCTCTACATCCCACTTACCCACCCATTCCCCCACGCCCAAACCCCAAAAGCTTTGCTCATGGATAGCAGCTGCATATGCACACTGGAGCGACTCAATCGTTATGGACACAACCGTACCCACAAAGGTTCCTTACTGTCAAACTAGCCCTGGCCCTCAGGAGCGTCACCAATTTCTTAGAATCTGTTAATGTTGGCACGCTTATATGAGTACACAGTTAGTACTGTCACCGTCATGCATCGACCAACCCCGCTTAATTAACACGCCTCCTCCGCCCGCCCGAAGATTAAAGGGGAGTGTAGAGTAGTGGCACAGGATATTAAAATCCCCAAAATCCGCCCTACCAACACACACGCCAAATGCACTAGAGAAGCCCCACTCGCGACTAAATATTCCGCACGCTCCAGAAATGAGATCAAACTATCAAGTTGAAACTATAAAAGCATTAACCATATATTCCTCCATCATATGACTTTCCATGACAACTATTAAAAATCAATAAATATCAGGTATTACCTTTCCCCAAGGATTCTCTGCGATCACACTGTATTTGATTAGAGGCCAGATATATATTATAAAATAAATGTCTTTTGAATAAATACACAACCCCTGTGGGCTTATCCGATAACCATGAATTTAATGCTAATAAAGCATTCGTAGACGATAACTTTATCGACCCAATAATTTAAATGAAATATAATAAAGTCGAACCATCATGGTAGTCGCAATCTGTTGACAAAAAAATTTCGCAGCCAGCGTGCAACCCACTGGCTGAGTTATAATCTCATTGTTACTGTCTCCATTACTGCTGTAAATTTATGTGAATAATATCTTGCTGTAACATATCTTTGCAACCCTAGCATATATATATTACACACGCACACGTGTGTTGTGGGTGACGTGAGTGAGAGAGAAGACAGCTAGGACTCGACGCCTGCTAACCTCAACTAGGGTAGTACTAGGTGAGTACACGCAAATAGTCCCTGTTTTTAAAGAAAGGAGAACCAGAAACGAGGCACTAAACTACAGATCAGAGTACGCTTGACGTGTATAGTATGGGAAAGTCATGGAAAAGATTATCAGGAGGAAGAGTGGGTGGAGTCACCTGGAACGAAACACGCGATTATAAACAAAACCAGCACGGATTCATGGAAGGCAAACCTGTGTCACGAACCTTTACTGGAGTTTTAGACAAGGTGAATCAGAAAGTAAGCTACGAGAGAGAGGGTGGGTTGAATGCATTTTCCTGACAGGGAAGCAACAACGGGTCATGGTAACGTGATAGAGTATCACAGTCGGTTCATGTGACGAGCGGGGTACCACAGGGATCAGTCCTAGGACCAGTACTATTTTTCGAAAATGTGAATTGCGACATTGGTGGAAGGGAACGTCCTCTGACGTATGTCCTTGTTCGCAGATGATGGTGAAGGCAAATGAGAAGATTAAATCGGATGAGGATCAGGCAGGACCTACCAAAGAGACCTTGATAGGCTGGACACGGCTATCTCGATTTCAACCCTGCAAATGCAAGGTCAGAAGATTCGGGAAGGGCAAAGATGACAGCAGACAAGAGTATAGGCTAGGTTGACAAAGATTGCAAACCTCATTCAAGAGAAAGATCCTTAAGGGTGACCCAATAACACCGAGGCACGTCCCGGAGGGCACACATAAACCAATAACGGCAGCATATGGGCGCCTGGCAAACCTAGATTAGCGTTCCGATAACCTAGTAAGGAATCGCTCAAACACTCGTACACTGTGCTACGTCAGGCCCAACTGGGAGTATGCAGAACCAGTTATTGGAACCCACACCTGGTCAAGCACGTCAAGAAATTAAGAAAGTACAAAGGTCTTTGAACAAGACTATTCCGGAAGCTCTTGGGAAGTCCTATGAAGAAAGGTTGAGAGAAATCCGAACTGACGACACTGGAAGAGGACGGGGGGTCCCGGAGACATGATAACTGTGAGGGAAAAGTAGGCGTAAGTGGGGATAAGTTTGTTCAGGCAGCCATGACCATTAGAGAGTTACGTCGCGCACCCCCCCACCCACTAGCTGGCTGGGGCGAAACTAGTTCTTGGTAGTCTGAGTTGTTCAAATCTTTCTACTCCTGGTAGTATTAGACCTTACCTGGTGTGGGGTTGAAGTATTGGAGAGTCCACTTCACCTCCACTCTTACCTAATCAGGCAGGGTGAATCTACCAGGAGTATACTGTTTAATTCCTTTCTATTACGAATTTGCTGGTTCTACCAGTAATGATTTTGGCATTTAACACTCCTTCCATCTTACATGTTATATTAATCATGACCCTTGGTAACCAGTTGTATTTTTTCTTATTACCAGCACTGTTCCTGGCTGGTCATCCAGGATAGACGCCAGATAAAGAAGCAAGACATTTGTTTATGAGGACTTATTACATTATTGGACTACTACTGGCCCTTAACTTGTTCTCTACTTGTGTGACTCCATGTCCCCAGTGGTAGGAGATTCCAAAACCATCGGACTATCACCATACCGCCCAGGATAACCTACATCACTAATATCAGAAGATCTATCCAGGGCCTACCTACTCCGCCCAAACTAAATAACCCGAAGGCCATTTTTTATTATTTAAATTTAAGTAAAATCCTCAAAAAACATTATTCTTACATTTTTCCAAGTCGATTCTTATTTATTTATTTTTCCATGTTAAGTTTTTCTTTTGTTCAGATGGAAGGCGTCCAACTGACAAAAACACACATACAAAATACTGCGTGAATAGAACAAGGTGGCAGAAGACAGAATGTTCCAGAGAGGGAACCACACAAACGAAGGGGGTCACAAGATCACAGGGATGTTTAGGAAGTATGTCTTGTCTTCTTCAGTCACAAGTCCGATCAGGAAGTGGAAAACCTAGCAGGAAATCATACATAGCTTTAAGACGAGGTATGACAAAGCTCAGGAGCAGAGAGAAGAGAGAGAGAGAGGACCTAGTAGACGATCAGTGAAGAGCGGCGGGCCAGAGACCGAGTCTCGGCCCACTGCAACCACAATTTTTTTTTTTTAATATTTTATTAAATTCCATTACAATACAAGGTGGAAATTATATTAAAAGGTACACAAAAAAGTTAAATCACAAATTCTCCCAATTTACCCTTACGAAAAATGGATTACAACAACAAAAGTGTTGTGACACACCCTAATAACAACACCATATACACCCAGTTATAACCAGGATTAATTACCTGTGAGGCTGAACTTTTTGCCCACAATTCATCCCCCCCCTCCCCCTCCCTCCCGCCAAAAAATAACCATCACCAACCTGATTGCATCGTTAACTGAACATTAAAGGATACATAGGATAAACCACATCATGAGTGATGCAGTAACACTCTTAGACACAAAAAATATCTAAAAATTAACAATTAAATGGGATACATTCATTACTTAACACATGCACCTCAACCGGGTGAAAGGAACCCCAAAAAGTTTAAATTTATTTCTAAGAAGGTGCAACAATGAATGTCAACTCCTCCCAAAGGGCTACTTATGTGCATTTAATCTAGCATGTAAACCCTATCATGCAAACATATATATAAGATTAAAACTTTACATTAATGAAAAACATCACAAAATAAAAGATATAAGTATAAACCCCAGCCATGTAGCGGCTACACGCAGAAAATTCCACATACTTCCCTAAAAAAAACATTTTAAAATAAAACAAAAATTTTTTAAACTGCATTAAAAAAACACAATAATATGACTTAAGATTTGCTATGTACATAGATAACAAAAAATAATAATAAGACTTTGAAAGAAAAAAAAAAAAAAACAAAATTTATGACATAGATAACAACATAATAATAAACTTAAGACTGCTATGTACATAGATAACAACATAATAATAAAACTTAAGACTGCTATGTACATAGATAACAACATAATAATAAGATTTAAAAGACTGCTATGTACATAGATAACAACATAATAATAAAACTTAAGACTGCTAGTACATAGATAAAAAATAATAATAAGACTTAAGACCTATGTACATAAAAACAACATAAAAAGACTTAAGACTACTATGGTAAAAATAAAAAACACCAAATATTAAAAATCCCTAATTTTTGAATGGATCTTCAGTCAGAGTCGTCAGGAAGTGGAATAGCCTAGAGGAATCATACATAGCTTTAAGACGAGGTATACAAACCCTCAGGAAGCAGAGAGGGGAGGGGACCTAGAAACGATCAGTGAAGAAGCTGGGCCAGGAGCCGAGTCTCGGCCCCTGCAACCCACAATTAGGTGAGTAAAATTTAAAGGTGAGTTCACACACACACAGGTGGAAGGGCAAACACACACCCCAGAAACACCCGCAGAAGGACTCCAACCACGACAACCCCAAGTCAACTGAACAATCAAAACCAACAATCACATACCGATCCCTCTGTCCCCACCCCCCACACCACGAATCCTACCCCACAGCAACCCTCTATGGGAACTCTGCCACCGCCCCAACTGCAATCTCCCAAGGCCCCCGCCGGGGCTCCTGCCTCCCCAACCCCTATATTCCCCCAGGACCACAGTTTTCAAATCAAATCAAATAAAGTTTATCTCTATAAGGGTTACAATGTGGGTTTACGGGATTTGGATATTTGGGGTTTTAAACATGTTATAAAATACTAAATTAAAGAGGGGCCACTAGGACACCTAGCGTGGCAGGCATTTGGGGCAGACCTAATTAATTCTTAACGTTTAAAACCTTACTGATTATGGTATTAAAGGCTAGGTGACTACATTATAATTTGTGAGTTTAAAACAATGTGAATGCTTTTTTTTTTGGCACAATACAAAGTGTCTAATTGGGGTACCCTAAAGGGAAACTTATGACTAGTTAGGATTCATTATTTTAAGATTAAGATTAGTATTTGTGTTTATAGTCAGTGGGTGAGTGAGTGTAATTGTGAACCACCAGGTGGTTATGATTTGTTAGTTGGGCGGGTGTACCAGGGAGATAAGATGTTTTCTAACGTAAATTTGAAAGTGATGAGTGTGTCTGCAGTTTAGAGTTTTCAGGTAGGTGTTTCAGATTTTAGTCCTTTGAACAGAAGTTGAAGGTCTGGTACACGAATGCGGAATGGATTAACGAATAAATATGAGGAGTGGCTTGGAAGAATCAATGAAAGTTCCCATACATCATAGCAGTTATAGAAACGAAACTCACTGAAACAATAACAGATGCAATTCCCACCAGAAATACCAAATTATGAGGAAAGATAGAAAGGGCAGAGGGGGGGGAGGGTTGCATTTCTCGTAAAAAAGCAAAGGAAATCGAGAAAATGGGAGGCATGGAAGAGACTGGAAAAGGGGCTACATAGTAGGTTCACTTCAGTCGGGGAGCACAAGGTAGTCATTGTAGTGATGTATAATTCGCCACAGAACTGCAGGAGGCCAAGAAAAGAAAAATGAAGAGAGCAACAGAGCAGTGGTGGACACACTGGCTAAGGTGGCACGAAAAGCTCCCCTCGAGCAGAGCAAAGTTACTGGTTATGGGCGATTTCAGCCACAGGGAGATTGATTGGAAAACCGGACCACACGGGGGCCCCGAAAAAGGAGAACCAAGAGAAGATGGGTCAGGAAGCCTCATCACCCCAGTCAAGGACACTACCAGAGTGGGACGGGAGGACGAACCCCAAGACGACCCTTTTTACCCTGTGGAGCTAGTGAAAACGCGGTTCTGTCTTTTTAATACATAGTAGAAATACAAGTAAAAGGGTACAGGAGTTGAAGGGAACCCAAACTGTAAAAAAGGGGACTACATAGGGTTTTTGGGAAATTCCTGCGGGGGTTTATGAGACCGAAAGCTGAAGGGGAAAACAGTAAAAAGAAATGTGGGAAAATAACAACAAAAGCAAGGAAGGAGAAGGAAAAATTTTATCCCCCAAAGGGAACAAAAAAAAGAGAAAACCAGAACGAGCCCCTGGGTTACCCCCCGTTAAGGGGAAAAAAAACTAATGCAATAAAAATGGAAAAGTACAGAAGGGAAGAACCAAAGAAAATAAGATTAAATCCAAGCCGGAACGAGACGCACAGGTAAAGGGGAAGCCCCAGCGACGTATAAAAAAAACATAGCACCAAAAGTCAAGTCTGACCCAAAATGTTGTATTGCCACATCAGGGGGAAGACAACATCAAAGACCAGGTGATAGGCGAGGACAGAAGGTGGGGAATTCACAGAAACGATCGGAGGTATGGAAAAAAAAACAAAGATTTTTAAAGGGAAATATTTTCAAGAACAGGAAGGCAATGGAAGACAGCCGGGGGGAAAAAAACGGGAATATACCAACAATGTTTGGATACTACGACAACGGAGGAGGGTGCAAAAGGGGCCATGTGTTCTTGAACCTAAAAGCGATAGGACCGGCAACTCTCCCGTGGTCCTCAGAGAAAGAGCAAGACGCTGTGCGGCACTGACCCAATCTTTAATAATCCCTTTAAACGGCAACTACCTGAGATATGGAAACGGCAAAAGTAGTCCCCCATTTTTAAAAAAAGGAACAGAAAAAGGCAAAACACAGACCGTGTCTTGACGTTAAAGTAGCAAAATCATGGGAAAAATTATCAAGGGAGTGGTAGAGCACCCGGGCGGAACAAAAATAAAAGACAAACCCGCATGGATTTATGGAAGGAATTCCTGGTCACAAAACCTTTGATTTTTAACAAGGTAAAAGAATAAGACACGAGAGAGAGGGGTGGTGATTGCCATTTTCCTGGGGTGCAGGAAGGCCCTTTGACACAGTTCCTCACAAGAGATTAGTGAGAAGCTGGAGAAATCAGGCATGTAAACAGGGAGGGCACTGCAAATGGATCAGGGGAATACCTGACAAAGAGGGCAACAACGAGTCATGGTACGTGAAAGGTATCACAGTGGGCGCCTGTGACGAGCGGGGTCCCACAGGGTTCAGTTCTAGGCCCAGGGCTATTTTTTGATATATATGAATGACATGATGAAGGGTTAGACTCAGAAGTGTCCCAATTCGCAGGTGATGTGAAGTTGATGAGAAGAATTAAATCGGATAGGATCAGGCGGGACTAAAAAGAGACCGGGGACAGAATGGACATGGGGGTCCAAAACTGGCTTCTTGAATTCAACCTTGCCAAATGCAAATCATGAAGATTAGGGAAGGGCAAAGAAGTCCGCAAGACAGAGAATAGGCCCTAGGTGGACAAAGACTGGAAACCTTTCTCAAGGAGAAAGAACTTGGGGTGATCATAACACCGAGCACGTCTCCGGAGGGACACATCAACCAGTAACTGCTGCAGCATATGGGCGCCTGGCAAACCTGCGAATAGCGTTCCGATAGCTTAAAAAAGAATCGTTCAAGACACAGTACACTGTGTACGTCAGGACCATACTGGGGTATGCGCACCAGTTTTGGGAAACCCCCACCTGGTCAAGCACGTCAAGAAATTAGAGAAAAGTACAAAGGTTTGCAACAAGGCTAGTTCCAGAGTTTCAGGGAATGGGCCTTACATGAGAGGTTGAGGGAAAACGGAATGACGACACTGGAGGACAGAAGGGGTTAAGGAGCCCTGATAACGCATGCAAGAACTGCGTGGAATAGATAAGGTGACAGAGACAGGATGTTTCAGAGAGGGGACACAGAAACAAGGGTTTACAATTGGAAGCTGAGATTCAGACGACTCACAGGGGTGTTAGGAAAATATTTCTTCAGTCACAGAGTCGTCAGGAAATGGAATAGCCTAGCAAGTGACGTAGCGGAGGCAGGAACCATAATAGATTTAAGACGAGGTATGAAAAAAGCTCAGGAAGGGGGAGATAGAACCTAGTAGCGATCAGTGAAGAGGCTGGCAGGAGCTGAGTCTCGAACCCTGCTACCACAATTAGGTGAGCACACACACACCACACACACACAACAAACCCCACACACACCACACACACACACACACACACACAACACACACACACACACACACCAAAACACACACACACAGATAAGGAGGAGGCCCAGCGACAGTACGAAAACAGCATAGCGTCGAAAGTCAAGTCTTACCCGAAACTGCTGTATAAAA
>NW_026507476.1:0-15161 GCF_026875155.1 Cherax quadricarinatus
CAAAAGCACTGATGATCCCGTAAAATTTGTACTTTTGTTCATTGATCCTAAGAGACAGATTTCTGCCAGTTTCTCCCACATGTATTATCTCTTGTCACAGACTGCACAGGATAGTGTAAATATTCACTGCAGACACTGGGAAATAGCAGTGGGTTGCTTTCTGGTGGTCTTTGATTGTGTTTGAACAAAGTTCATATGAGACTGACCTGACTGACACTTGCTTAACTTTAACTCGAACTGATATTTGCTGGGAATACACTGATATGCACCAAGCACAATCACTTAAACAATGCTGTAATCAGAGAAATCTTCATCACTTAAACCAGCTGTGAATTCCTGTGCTTTACCATATGCTGTGGGAACCAGTGCTATCCAATGCTTGAATGGTCATCACAAAGCTTGAGCCTAACTTTCGAAAGACTAAAAAAAACTGCTCAGGTTCAGAATCAGAAACTTGAGGTACAGGAGAACACCCCCCCCCCCGGTTATACTGAGGGTTAGGTTCTAGGCTACTGCCATAAAGTAAATATTGCTGTAAAGTGAATCGCCCTTTTTTCACTTTTAAATATGTATAAATGCCTGATAATGCATTTACATTACCATATATTAAGTGAACAATAGAACTAGGGTTAATAATAATAAAAAAGTAAAATGCATACACAGCACATTCATTGCTTATCTTAAAACATTATAGTTTTTAGCTGATAGTGAGTGCTGAGTAGTATTAGCCCCTAGCAGAAGTGTTTGTTTGCAGTCATAATGACACGATTGCAAACAGACTATACCACGGGCGGGATAGAACCCGCGGTCGGAGAGTCATAAAACTCCATTAGCCACTCAGCCAGCTGACATGGTTTGTTTGCAGTTGTGTCATTATGATTTTGTGAGTCATGATTATGGCTTTGAGGGGACTTGAGCTAGAGTTCATCATGGCCATGCTGGCAGGAGATTGGTCTGTAAAAACTTGCATTTGGGGTCACGGTGGTGCCTGTGCTAACCTTCCTATGGTGTATAAATATACCTGGTTGGATGAATCTTATTGTAGCCAGCTGACCCAGTGGTTATCACGTTGGTCTGGAATTTTATGACACTGACCGTGGGTTCTATTCCTGCCTGTGGTATGGTTTGTTTGCAATCGTGTTATTATGATTTCCCGAGTCATGATGATGGCTTTGAGGGGACTTTGAGCTAGAGTTTATCACAGCCACACTGGTGGGAGATTGGTCTATAAAAACTTGCATTTGTGGTCACAGTGGTGTTTATGCTAACCTTCCTATGGTGAATAAATATACCTAGCTGGATGAATCTTATTGTAGCCACCTGGCCCAGTGGCTAATGCAACGGTCTGGAGTTTCAAGACTGACCGCAGGTTCTATCCCTGCCTGTGGTATGATTTGACTTCTCTTCTTTAGCAATATATGTCCTAGAGGGCATCTTCTTCCAAAATAATGCAGTTTTCATCCGCATTAAAAATCTGTTGCTTGGTAAATCCCACACATTCAATTATCTGTGCTTCATCCTGCACTTTGATGCTGTTAAGTTGGCCTCTTTCCCTAAACTTTTGAAACCAGCCTCTGGTAGCTTTAATAATAATAATACAGCCTCTCCTCACTTAGCGACGTACAGTGGTCCCTCATTTATCGTATTTAATCTGTTCCTGGAGGTGCTACTATTATCGAAATCTACGATTTTCAAATCAATTTTCCCCATAAGAAATAATGTAAATACAATTAATCCGTTCCTGACACCCAGAAGTATTAAAACAAAAAAATTTTTGACATGAAATATAGATGTAGTAATGAAGAATTGAGACACTTATGCAACACATGGGAATCTTTATTCAAGAAGTGTAAGCAACAGAAGTCCAGAGGTCATACTGCAGCTTTATACATCATTAGTAAGGCCTCACCTAGATTATGCAGTTCAATTCTGGTCTCCATATTACAGAATGGACATAAATTCGTTAGAAAACATTCAGCGTAGGATGACTAAATTAATACATAGCATTAGAAATCTTCCTTATGAAGAAAGATTGAAGACTCTTAAGTTACATTCACTTGTTAGACGAAGAATGAGGGGAGACCTGATCGAAGTGTATAAGTGGAAGATAGGTATTAATAAAGGGGATATTAACAAGGTCTTGAGAATATCTCTCCAAGAGAGAACCCGCAGTAATGGATTTAAATTAGATAAGTTTAGATTTAGAAAGGACATAGGAAATTATTGGTTTGGAAATAGGGTAGTAGATGAGTGGAACAGTCTACCTAGTTGGGTTATTTAGGCTAGGACTTTGGGTAGTTTCAAATTTAGGTTGGATAAATACATGAGTGGGATGGGTTGGATTTGAGTGGGACTTGCACATCAGAGCTTATTTCTTGGGTAGCATTGAAAATTGGGTAGGTCAAATGTTTGTTAGTGGGATGAATTGTAAAGGACCTGCCTAGTATGGGCCAACAGGCCTGCTGCAGTGTTCCTCCTTTCTTATGTTCTTATGTTTCGCCACACAGTGGCTTCATCGGTCCAATACAAAGTAGAAATGGGTAAGGAGAGAAGTTTGAGGTAATCAGTCCCTCAACCTGGAACGATGTGTTCAGTCCATCACTCTTGTAGGAAGTGCAGCATAGGGCCAGAGAGGTGGCTTATATACTGCAGTGAGACGAGTTGAAGCAGGAGGAGGCGTGTCACAGTGGGACCTGCCATAGTGTAAGTAGGTCGTCGTCCAAAGGTTGGGCAACGTTGAAGTTTTTGTACCAAGATTCCATGATGTTGCAGTGTATGACAGATGTGATGAATGGTTTTGAAAACTGACAAGTTGAAGAATTGAGACACTTGTCTGTTTTCTAAACCATTCATCACGTATGTCAGACACTGCAACATCATGGAATTTTGGGTTTACAAAGACTTCAACGCTTGCCCAACCTTTGGACGACTACCTACTTACACTAGTGGCATGTCCCACTGTGATCACGCCTCCTCCTGCTTCGACTCGTCTGACTGCAGTATATAAGCCACCTCTCGGGCCCCTATGCTGCACTTCCTACAAGAATGATGGACGAACACATCGATTCCAGGTTGAGGGACTGATTATCTCAAACTTCTCCTCTCCTTACCCATTTCTACTTTATATTGGACTGATGAAGCCACTGTGTGGTGAAACGTTTTTTTCAATAAAGATTCCTATGTGTTGCATAAGTGTCTCAATTCTTCAACTTGTCAGTTTTCTAAACCATTCATCACACACAGATGTAGTAAAAAACAATACAATTGGGACATGATGAATGAAACATTAACAGCATAACACTTACCTTTATTGGCATTTCTTCTTAGTGTATGGGAGACTGGAGGAGGAGAGAGATTGGATTATTTACAGTTTGGAAGGGGAATCCCCTTCCATGAACACCCCAGGTACCAATTTCTTTTCTGGGGTTACTTCTCTTCTCTGTTTCTTAATGCCACTAGGACCAGCTGAGAGTGACTGGAGTCCTGTCTCGCAAAATAACTGTCCAGAGAGCTCTGTTTCTGGTGTCTCTTTAACACTTCCCTAAAATGGGCCAAGACTTTGTCACTGTACATGTTGCCAACATGGCTTGCAACAGCCTTGTCAGGGTGATGTTTCTCCATAAATCTTTCCATCTTACCCCACATTTCAAAATCTCCTTAATTTCTGAGAAGGCATTTTTTTCCATCTCTCTTCCTCTTCCTCTGCAGCAAGATTCTGAACTGCGATCTGTTGCTCTTCCTGCTGAAGCTCTTGCAGCTCCCCAGTGGTGAGCTCTTCATTGTGATCTTCCACCAACTCTTCCACATCCTCCAAACTCACATCCAACCCCCTGGAACTCCCAGTGCCACAATAATTTTAAAAAACAGACATAGGCTCATCAGGGTTAGCCCCAAACCCTTCAAAATCCCTCTTGTTGCACAATCGGCCCACAATTTTCCCCAAGCAGAGTTACAGTCCTGGTAGTCACTCCCCCCAAACTGTACCTATAAGGGTTATGCAATGGGGATGCTGAATGTTTTTCTCCAAAAAACTCTTAGGGGCAAGGAGTGGGCTGAGGTCACATTCAACACTTTTTAAACATTTCTTTGGTGTAGTTTTTATTTAAACCCCTTTTAGGGTCCCTCCCCTTTACAAAAGGGTTTACGTTTAGTGTCCAAACGTGATCAAAGCCAAAAAACAGCGCCCTAAAAATTTTGCGCGAAAATGCTATAGGCCTAATGTGAAGGAAGGGTCTGCGTGGGGGTGTGCGCCCTAAACAAACCCTTTTTCCCATGCTCGTCGCAAGTCAGCTCTCACTCCCCGGAAAATTGGGACTTCTCCTCATCCTGTCTGATAGTTTTGACACTGTGGCAGTGAATGAAGACGAATTCTACGGCTTTGATAAGTTAGTGACGAAAATAAGGACCAGGATATCGATTAAAGTGCAGAAAACCGGGCGAGCCTCGACCTTCTACTCTGGTGGGGCCACTTGTGACTCACGGTCGGGTTGTGCTTTTCTAAACGTAAGAGAAAAAACTAAATATTTTCCCGTGGCTGGCCTCTGACGTCAGTATTACGATGATTTGACGTGGATTGTGTTTTTATTGCGGCTGACGATCATTCGTGTAGTGATGTGAGGAAACAGATTCACCAGTGAAGCGTCGGTATGTATTCGCCGCCGCATGCGCTCGGGCAGTGTACCTATGCTTGAGCCCAGGGGGATTGGTACATCCCGGAGTACATCCCGGAGTACATCACGTGGGCCTACACCCGTTTAGTAGTGATAGTGAGGTGATGTGGCTACACGTGGCATGGATGGCCACGAACATCAGTGGGATGAAGTTGGTGTTTAGTGGGGCTGGTGGGTGGTAGTGGCACCGCCTGCGTGACTCGCTTGTGCCACGGCGGGGACACGCTGCTGACTCTTCGTTCAGGACCAAGCGGAGCGTCACCAACCAGCCCGCCACAAACCCACCCGTACACGTAAGCCTATGATGTCTGTTTCACCAGCAAAACCGTTATTGGATGGCAGCATAAATACCATTTGTGTTCCCAGCCCTCACCACCTTTGTATGACTCTCAAAGTGGTTTCTACCTACCTGTCCCCTTGGAACACGGCCAATGAACTGGAATTCTTTTGAATTATTCTTAGACCAGCCATGATGGAAATTATTGTCTGGAAGGAAGTAATATGTATTTTCAGTACACCATGGCAAATACGATTCTTTCACCACAGTCAGACTACACGAGGTGGAAAGAGCGACTGTTGCAGAAATGTTATTTTGCTTTATGCAACAATATATGCTTAGGCCTCACGTCTATAAGCATAGATTATAAAAGCATACTGGTCCACAGATCGGCTAATGTGTTACCCCATCTCAGTGTGAAAATAATATCCAGTGAACAGGTTTATCGTACTGTTACGTAATGTTTGCACTTCTCTGACAAAACCGCCCGACAGAATGGGACAGGTTACAAGATATAGGAATGTTTTCATGTATCTCAAACAAAAGTTCAGGTTTACCTTTTTTTCATTCAAGAATCTTGTAATTGACGAGTCTTTGATTTTGTTGCATTCAAGGCAAGTATATACCGAGCAAGAGGAACGCTTTGGTATAAATTGTTTTGTACTCTGTGATTGTGACAGTGTGCCTGGTGTTGGATATTGTTGTATACGATGGGTTATAGTAAAACATTGAAAGATACCAAGATGTTATTGGGTATATCAGGTGACGTAGTGAGAAACATGGATGGCACTTCTCTTGGTAAGGGCCATACATAATATTAACGTTAAACTGGTACACATGCCCATTAACTCAGGGATTTCATGCGATCGTGTAACAAGGAAGATGTGTGTGGCACAGTGCGTTTACTACGTAAACATATTCCCGGCTCAACGCAGGTGTGTCGTGTGATGACGTTGCAGGTGTTTTCTGCCCATGACATCATGGCATTACGGTGGCTTGAACAAACGAGATGTCACTGTTGACAACCCTTCACCGGTAATGAAATGCAAGACAGTGGCAAAGTTGATCGAGTGACTAATGATCGTATTCAATAACAGTGACATGATGGATTATAACAAAACATGCGCTGGTTGACAAGTGATGACAGCAGATGGTTTTTGTTGACTGTGTTGTTAGAGTTAAAGTGGTACATGAAAACTTTTCTTCCATCTCATGGACATTTCAATGCTGAATGCATATAATATGTACAAATAAAGACTGGTAAACAGACCACCGATGGTGAATTTTGTTTGTCTGTTGTCAGACAAATCATAAATGAAGTACCAGGTAACAACACCTTGCAATACAACATGGGTCCTCGAATTCATCCATTCATACCCAAGCGTTTGAGGATGAGAAGGTGATCATTTCATAATACAGCTTCCTTCAACTCAAAACAAATTTGCTAGAAGAGATGCATTGTCTGTGACAAAACAAAACGTTGGCAACAAGAGCAAAAGACACTCGGTTTATGTGATGAGGAATGTAAGGTTCCTCTGGTGCAGGGTGCCTGTTACAAGGAGTCTCCACCACGCTCAGCAGTTCTAAAACCATGTCCAGTGATTGTAAATATGTAAAATATATTGATAGGAACATTTGTATTATACAATATTTGTGCATGTTTATTGTAAGTAAACAACAGTGGTAACCAATAATATGATAATAACTTTTAGTGCGGTTATTGTGTTCAATACAGTGATGTATTATTATATATCATTATATACAGATTGGTCTATCAGGCCCCAAATTGTTTGTATGAATAGAAAAAATTGGAAAAGAAGCGAAAAAAAAACAACTAAAACAACAAAATAATATAATACGCGTATGTGGAATTCGTCGATGTTGCCGCACCACATCAATTTTTATAAAACTTCTGGCACTGTTCTCGGTAATGTATGATCAGATTTAATTTTTTTTGTTTTATTACCTTCACAAAAATATGACTCTTTAATTTAGGTAGAAAAAATAATTTTTTTTTTTGTTCTACAATTTCTTGGGACACTGTCTACTCTTCACTTTTGCCCTTAGTGCGTGACTTCAGATTTTGGCCTTGGACCCTGAAGGGTAATTTCTGAAGAAGGCACCTTCTTCCATCTCTTTCTCCTCCTCTGCAGCAAGATTCTCGAGAGGCTGCATTTGTTGCTCTTACTGCTCACGCTCTTGCAGTCCTCAGTGGGTTAGCTCTTCGGTTGTGGTCATCACCAACTCTTCCACATCTCAACTCACATCCAACCTCATGGAACCCCCAGTGCAAACATAAGAGATCACAACTGACATAGGCTCATCCGGAGCTGCCTTCTAAAACCTTCAAAATCCTCTTGTGGACCAATCTGGCACAGTTTCTCCAAGCAGAGTTCAAAGTCTGGTAGTCACTCCCTCCCAAGCCTTACCTTAGATTGGCTTACGCAATGGAGGAATTACATGAGTGGTTCTTTCCAAAAATCTCTTAGGGTCAAAGTTGAGTGTCTGACGTCACAATTAGAGACTTTCAAATTGCTTTGGTGTAGAGTTTTTTAAAGTTTGAATTGATCTTGATGGTCCATGGGCTGAAGGAGTGGTGTGGTATTGGGGGCAAGAACTTTACTGTGATGAACCCAAACTCCTTCAGATATTAGGGTCATCAAAGATTCGAAGGTTGAAGCAGCGTGCATTGGCTCATTATAGGGAGGCAACTGAGATCCAATTTCTTTTCCAGGAGGTATAATTCGTCACATAGGGCCAATCACTTTCATTGAAGCCACTCCGAAGGAAATAGGTCCTTGGAACCCTTGCCTTACTATATAGGATCTTCCAAAACACACACAATTTATTTTCATTACAATTGTTTTTCTTGAACACTCTGGGATTTTCAGATTGGTACACTAGTAACGGCTTCCACTTTGAAATCCCCACTAGCATTAGCAACTGAAAATTGCGTTCATGCCTGTCTTTCATAGGCTTGTGTCCTGGCCCCGGGCCTGGGCCTTTTCTTCCTGAGTATGTAGGTCTCTTAGCATTTTTCTTCCAAAGAGGCCTGGTGTTTGTCACAACTGAACACTTGTTCAGATTTTCAGTCCTTCAGTCTTATGTACTCCTTGAATTCCTGCACATTTTATTCAGCGCTTTGTTGTCTGGACTGGCCAGCATCACCGTGACTTACCACACTGTGTATGCCAGTACGCTTCTTAAATCTCTCTAACCAGCCTTTGCTGCCTTAAAATTCTATCCACTCCACCACTAGTTGTAGGCAATTTCTTTTACCAATTCGTCATGCAACTGCTAGCCTTTTCACAAATAATCAGTCATAAGAGTATTCCTGCTAATTGTGTCTCATTTATCCCTGCCAATAATAACTCCCTCAACTCTTCGAGTTACTGGTGATTCTCATTTTTGTCAGCCATATTTACCCCCTTTGCAACAACAGCATCATTGATTTCTTTTTTCTGGGCTATGATGGAAGATATGGTTGTACGGGATTTGTATACATCCTGGCCAGTTCGCCCACACGTACGCACATCATATTGTTTTCAAAGATGGTTTTCTTAAATTTTCATCGTACTTCTCACCTTCTTTACCAAAGGCTTGGCACTAGGAGCTTTCTTTGGACCCATGGTAGCTTACTTAGCACTTGCAAGCACTAAAATCAATGGAATATTATGAAATATTTCGTTGGAGAAAGTGAGGGGACTGTCGCTCACTGGTAAACAATGGCACACTGGCTGGGAAGGGAAGGCCCAGGCGGCTCAGAGCGTGAGTACGCGTCCCGGACGAAGGACTATTAGCGAGTTAACGGACCATTTGCGAGCCAATGTTTAGACGAAATAACAGGACTATTTCCGAAATGGATGACTTTCAGGCAGGACGATTATTGAGGGACCACTGTATATGGTATACTGCAGTTTGCTATGCATGGATTTTATGTATTGTAGCTTCAATCCTTTATGCTGTACTGTGTGACCCTTAATGTAAAGGTAAAGGACCCCAATGGAAATAAGTCACTTTGACCTTTTTTTGGGGTTATTATTATGTTCTATTTTACACATATGACTGCTATGTAGGATAACCATGTAACTGTATTTGTGTCTACAGTGGAACCAGTGATTTGGCCAAAATCTGTTTCCAGGGAGCTAGGCCTAAGTCGAAACGGCCCTAAAGGTCAAAGGCAAGATTTCCCATAAGAATAATATAAAACCAATTAATCCTTTCCACCCAAAAATATTCACAAAAAATTAATTTTTTAAAGAATAAATACCATAGCTTTACATACAGAAAACATATGAGTAATAACTTTAAAGCACTAATTTTAATGACTAATGAAACATTTAAATCAGTTTTACTTTATTGAAGGCTCTTGTTGGTGTATGACGAGAGGTTGAGAGTCTGGAGGCAAAGAAGGATGTCCTTCAATATGACACTAATATCAACTCTAACGCCTTTTTTTATCTAGCAAAGTGATCTAATAGGTTTTAATAAACATTATTAATATATAGAATCATAATTCATGTACATCCCAGTGGGTGTGGGTGGGTGTGGAGTTGGATCCCGCACATAGCTTGTGCTGCTGGGTTTGGTGTCGTGGAGGGTGCACAGACTGGGTGGTCATTGGGCTAATACGGGGGGGGGGGGGGATCATTGGGCTGATTCTGGGGGGGGGGACATGGACCAGCTCGCATAGGGTTAGTAGGATGTTGGTGTTCCTTCTTTCTTTATGTTCTTATGGGGGTGTAGGCGTTTCCTCTCTGTTGGGGACTTGGCAAGGAGTCCACTGAATCTAATTGAAACTTCAGTTTGCCCAGACTTTTTTTGGGCAACAATTTTTCTTCATACCATCGAGAAACCGGGTTCGATTACAGCTTATGCTGTCAGTGGCTCATTAACCCAACAAAGAGAGAAAAGAATAAGTCCATTACTAGTTGATCTTCAGCTTGGGGCCAAAGTTTAATGTTGAAGTCACTAGCAAGTAGTAGGTAATGCATTACTTAACCTTTCGACTGTCGTAACCCCATTTCTAAAATGGCATTTCTAGGTCACAAAATTTTTTTGGAAAAAAAAAAAAAAAAAAAAAAAAAAAAAAAAAAAAAGTGTTTTCTTGTGAATGAAAGAGAAATCTTGTTCCAAGCTAAATGACACCAAAAGTACGAAATTTGGATCGAAATAAACATACGGAATTACACTCCCAATAAAAGTTAGTGATTCAGCAATATATACGCATCGGCCACTATTTTGCGACTTTTGAGCCCGATTTTCATCCAATTCCATTGTTCAGTCGACCTACTCTATAGCTATTTCTTTAGAACTCCATTTTTTCGTTCACTGAGTACAAGAAACACCATTTATGATTTCAAGCTACCCAATAAAGTGGTAGAATTGGCAATTTGGCCAATTTCATGCAAATTAAAAAAGATGCCAATTTCAAAGTAGGGTCCAGAATAAACAATGCAGACATTCTTGGCACTAAAGTAACATATCTATGTTCATCTGTTTGTTTTCCCAGGCCCCCCCCCCCCCTCTTTTATTACTCTTGCTTTCTATTTTGATGTTTTATTATAACACAAAAAAAATAGAAGATTTACTGTTATGCAGACTACTGCATTATTGTAAAAATTGTATAAACAATATCAGTGCACTAGTGAAAGAATATAAGACTCCCCAGTTGACATGTAGTATGATTTGCTTACTCTTGAACATTGGTAAATATCGAACATTTCCGCTACTTTGAGCTCAAGTTCAAGGTCGTTTTCATCGTGAAACTAATCAAAATTATCTCTATTTCTGTAATAAATTTTTCATTCTATCAAATGAAACCAAGAAAACGAGACTACAACCATAAATACTATACGAAAATATACCTCAAAGGTCAGGCCTCATTTTAATCCAAAAAACACGGTTCGGAGTTTTTAGTTTCTCTTTATGCACTGTGTGTGCTTCAGGATTTTCTTTATACCAGTGATACTGACATCATAAGAACATAAGATGAGGAACTCTCGTCAGAAGGCCATACTGGCCATACTGGCAGGTCCTTAAAACGGACCTCTACCAAAGCTAACATGAATTATCTCTCATACCCAATGGACACTAATCAAACCCAGCCCCTCCCCACTCATATATTTGCCCAATCGCTTCTTAAAGCTACCCAAGGTCCTAGCCTCTTCACCCCAATGGGGGAAGATTGTTCCATTGATCCACAACTTCTTTAGAAAAGCAGTACTTACCTTATGTCTTTCTAAATCTAAATGTATCCAACTTAAATCCATTATTTCTGGTTCTTACTGGTCCAAACACCCTCTATACCCTATTAATATCTCTTGTTTATGACCGTAAATCACTTATACACCTCAATGAGATCCCTCTCATTCTACGTTCTCTCCAGAGAGTGAAGATATAGGCTTTAAGTCTATCTTCATAGGGAGTTCCTTACACGTAAATCATTTTTAGTTATTCTTCTCTGTTGTGCTCCAAGAGTCTATATCCATCCTGTAGTAAGGAGACCAAAACTGAGCAGCATAATATATTGAGGCCTCACCAATGATGTATAGAGCTGCAAAATAACTTTGGGCTTCTGTGATTCATACTTATATGAGATAAATCCTTGTAATCTGTTTTCCTTGTAGTGGCACTCTTTCGGCAATGCCGCCTTGGCTTTAGGTTTCTGCTTACCATGACTCCCAAGTCCTTTTCACACTCTGTATGATGAAGCTCTACTTCACCTAGTTTATAGCTTCGAGGGTTATTTTCATTACCAAGGACCAGTACCTTACACTTATCCACATTGAACTTCATCTGCCATTTTTCAGACCAAGACATTAATTTGTCTAAATCTCTCCTATATTTTAGCTTTAAAGAACTACCTTAGCTCATATTTTTACATTTGTTAAAATAATTCACGTGCTATTTTATAGCTTTAGAATAATTACTGTCTTATACTTAATTCTAACTATAGATTCACTATAAATCTTATGATTACAAGCATTGATCTGATACCAACTCTTATTTTATGACTTATATGAATCAAACAGTAAATGTAATTACTACACAGCAGAACAATCAAAGGCACTTCTCAGAGCCAACAACAACATAACTGTCTTCAACTGCAATATCAGATATTTAAGCAAACATTACGAGACCTCATAGCAGTATAATTCCTGCATGCCAGTATATCCACATTACTCTCACCGTAACCTGGCTAAAGCCTGTACTACAGTTGTCTATGCCATTCTGGTTACACCAGCCATACACAACTGTAGGCAGGACAAAGGGGGTGGCACAGCTATGTACTACTCAGACCGCTAGAATGTATCACTAATACTTGCACAAGCGGCATGAACATGGGGAATATATAATAGCTAAATTCAAATCCAAATACCTACAAAACCCTCTCACAGTGATAAAAATCTACAGAGTACCACAGTCTTATCATACCGTTTTAGTGAAAACTAGGAAGTATGATATCTGATGCACACATGATACAAAGATCCCTTACTTACTCTCAGGTGGACTTCAATATAAATCTCTGCAGACCAGCCCACCCCACACGTTTACTGAATTTCACATAACACATGAGTAACTGCATGTTGCTACCAACAGTAACAACCACCTACATGAATTACAGAGCTAGTGTTTCCCTACTAGACCACATCTGGACAACAACCATATCCCCTTTTAAAATCAGGAATATTCACAGATAATACTACCAGACCATCCCTTACCTTCATCATAACAAATCTTGGCAAATTACCCCAAGGAGACTACTAAAGTCACTTTCAGACTTTGCCATTGAGTGCAGCCATTAATAACTTCACAAGCACAGTGACAAACATTGACTGGCACATGAGTAGAAATTCATAACAGATATCGACGATGTATTATAATTTCCTATAAAAGGCCTAATACCTCTATAACAAGCTCTGCTAAAAAAAGCTAAACAGTTGACAGCTAAGAAACTGAACAGTTCCCTAGCTAACACCCAGCATCCCTAAATCTATAAATACAAATAACTTATGAATAAAACATTACAGCATGGGTCACATAACAGAGACCAAACAAAACGTTATCGTCAGTCCTAAACCAGCCCTCATAAGAAGGGCTAAACAATGTATTATGAGAACAGATTAATCCAACTTACGAGGTGATATTAAAAAAGACCTGGGACAAACCTATCAGAAATGCTAGGAAACAAAAAAGATATCACAAAAATTATCAAAAATTAATTTAACAAAAAACAGATGACCAAATCCCACCCATCTGAAACAGCAAACTGACCTCATTGATTTCTTTCCAATATAGGAAAAAACCTTCCAATAAAATCCAGCTCAGTTACCCCCACCCAATAACTACCTCACTGGCAACTACCCAAACACACTGTTCCTAGCTCTGACTAACCCAACTGAAGTTTCCGTTTCCCTTATTATCAACGCTCTAAAAAACAAGACAGGAGATTTAAATACCTTACCACCCTTTATAAACAAAAAAGCATCATAAGTGCTATCACCAATCATTGCAACACTCTTTAACAAATTCATCGATTCCTCTACCTTCCCTACAGTTCTCAAAATAGCAAGGGTCACCCCAATTCATAAAAGAGGAGACCAAACAGACTTGAATAACTATAGGCCAATATCCAACTTGCACCCTCTCTCTAAAATCTTCATCAGAGAATCTATTCCTACCTCATCACCCAAAACATATTCAACTCCTGTCAATTTGGGTTCAGGCCTAATAAAAATACTAATGATGCTATTATACACATACTAGAACATTGACTTACGTAAAGCTTTTGATACAGTTGACCATGACTTGCTCCATGTAAAATTGTCACATTATGGTATAAGAGAGCACTCCCTCAACTACCTAAAGTCATATCTCAGCAACAGAAGCCAATATGTGTACACAAATGGGGCAAACTCTTCCACACAGCCAATTACAGTTGGTGTCCCACAGGGAACTATCCTTGGCCCTCTTCTCTTTCTCATATACATAAATGACCTACCAAATGCATCGAAACTACTCAAACCCACACTATTTGCAGATGACACTACATACGTCTTCTCTCACCCAAGCCCAGTCATGCTAGCCAATATTGTAAATACCAAATTATGCAAAATATCTACCTGGATGAGGACTAACGAACTTACTCTAAACATTGACAAAACCTACTTAATTCAGTTTGGTAACAGAGCTACAGATGTCCCTTTTAACATAATGATAAATGGATCACTTATCACAAAACTCACAGAGGGAAAATTCTTAGGACTACACCTTGATAATAGACTCAAATTTCAAACACATATACAGCAAATTTCCAAGAAAATTTCCAAGACCGTAGGCATACTATCAAAGATACGGTACTATGTTCCACAGTCAGCACTCCTGGCCCTATATCACTCACTTATTTACCCCTATCTCACCTATGGAATTTGTGCATGGGGCTCAACAACGATAAACCATCTCAGAAAACTAATTACCCAACAAAAGGCTGCAGTCAGAATGATAACAAATTCCCACTACAGGCAGCACACTCCACCAATATTCAAAACCCTAAACCTACTCACCATACAAAACATCCATACTTATTACTGCACCTATTACATACATAGAACACTTAACTTGGATATAAACCCTCCCCTCAAATGTCTCCTTACCAACCTCAACAGAACACATGACCATAACACAAGGCACAGATTACTCTTTGATGTTCCTCGTGTCCATCTCACGCTATGCAAAAACTCAATGCACATAAAAGGCCCTAAAATCTTGAATTCATTACCTGTAAATATAAAAGAAACACTGTCTGTTTATAAATTCGTCTCTGCTCAAAAATCACTTACTCACCCACAACCAAATAAATACTGAAAAATTGTATCTTAAAAATTGTATCCCATAAATGTTTCTCATAACTGTATCTCATAAATGTTTAACCCCTTGACTGTCGCAACTCCCAATCCTGAGGTGTCTCCTGGTGTCGCAAAATTTAAAAAAAAAAAAAAAAAAAAAAATTCTTATGAAATGATGGAGAATCTTTTCCCGATTGTAATGACACCAAAAAAACGTAATTTGATGGAAAACTGACGGAATTATGCTCTCGCGAAGTTAGCAACCTCGGCGATATTTACAAGTCGCTAATTTCGCCCACTTTGAGCCCTATTTTCAGCTAATTCCATTGTTTCAGCCAACCAAACCGCTATTCTTTAGAACTCCAT
>NW_026507477.1:0-18942 GCF_026875155.1 Cherax quadricarinatus
AAACTATAGTCTACAAAATAAACCTCTAAAAATTTCTCATATTTTAAATTTTTCATTCATGAAAGGAGAACAGCGTTCAGTTCCACAGATCAAGCCCTTCACCAACTGTAAGTACACTTATTTGATAATATTAAAAATATTTGAAGCAAAAAACTTTATCAACTGTTAAGTGCATTTTAAATTTTTTATTCTTTCAAAAAAAATTATGTGCATTAACCAGTCAGATAAAGGGTTTAATGGTTGAAATTTTTAATATGAAGGGCTTTTATGGGGGACTGAGTTTTTTTTTTTATCCCCTTTTCCATGGATGATATCTGAATTCCTATTTAAACCCAAAAACCAAGTCTTCGTCAAATTTTTACTCTTTTTTTGAATGTGTTTGCACTAGTAATTTTGGTAAAGGACATAAAAAAACCCCCTTTTTGGGCTTGATGATTCAATATGGTGACATCACAACAAAATTTTCCAGTTTTTTTTTGAAAAGTAAACTTCATTTGTGACCTTGCAACATAATTCTTGAAAATAAAAATTTTTGGTTACAAGAAAATGCACTGGGGGAAGTTTATAAAAATCTCAAAATGAGTGCAATAAATGCAAAGAAACTTTCCCTGTAAACTTCCACAAAGGGTCTGGGCCCAGGGTTGGTAAAGATTATCACCCTGAATAAGTGGAATGACTGCACATACAGCTGAAAATTATACCAAAGGTCTTTGAAACTGAAGTAAAAAATAGTAGTGTACATATTTTTGGACATTTAAGTTTTTTTTACTGAAATGATGCAACTTCCCTTTAAATTTTAAATACTTGATGTATTAGCTCTTGTGATGTTAGAAATGGAAACTCTTGTCATGTTAAAATTTCAATAAATATATTAAAACTTTATTCCCAAAATTTTTTCAAGTATTAACTGCAAATAAAACAGGCCAAGGGTTCCTAAAATGGATTAAACTTTTTCCCCCGGGGAATGAAAAGGAAAATTTTTCAGGAGGTATAAAAGAGGTAATATTTTTTAAGTTATTGTCATCACAATTTTTTTTTAACTTACTTAATTTAGAAATTGTATGGAAGACTGAACATCTGAAATATTGAGAAACATTTTAAAAACCCTTTCGGGGTCCGCCCGTAATCTACGTTTTTACGTTCAGGTCCAAACCGAACACCCATACTCAGCTCACTCGATAAACTGTGAGGGGGACATTTGGCCTAGATATAAAAATACATCTATGGGTATGTGGCACCACAAAAACAACCCTCAGCACATGTGCAAAAGAAAAAAAAAAAATAAATATGTTTTTTCGATTAAAACAGAAAACTTTGCAGTTTTTTTTTCGTATTTTTTTTTATAGTTGATTGCAAAATTTCTTGGGTCTCATTTGATAAAGGGAAAGACATATTACAGAAATAGAGAGATTTTGATTGGTTTTTTAGCAGGAAAAAAATGGTTTGAAACTGAGCTCAAAGACGGAAATGTTTAAATTTTTTTCCGAATTTCAAAATAAACAAACGACCTACACTTAAAAAACACTCACTGGTGGGGCTAATACATTCACAAATATGGTGAGAATTTTTTAAAAAATTATTACAGTATTGCATAACGTAAATCTCTATTTTTTGGGTGAATAAAAATTCTTTTGGGAAAAAAAACAAAATGAATTTTTTTTGTAAAGCCCAAAACATAACAATGAACAGAGGGAAAATTTTGTTTAGTGCCCGGAATGCCCACATTTTCATTTTGGGCCCTATTTTGAAATTGGGGAATATTTTATTTTTTGTTAAATTGCCAATTCAATTTCCGATCACTTTATTTTTTAGTTGAAAACAGTTGACTTTTCGATTTCTTGTCTCAATCGATAGAAAGAATAAACTAGTAAAAGCTAAAATTTGTTTATTGGGAATAATTAATTGGCCTAAAAAAGGGGTCAAAGCGCAAAAACGCCGATTTGAAATATCGCTGACACATCAAAATTCGCGAAGCTAATTTCGTCAATTTTCCACCAATTTTTCGTACTTTTTTTTTTTATTTCCTTCACAAAAAGATTCCCAAAGATTTCATAAGAAAAAAAAAACAAAATTTTTTTTTGAAATTCTGGACCCAAAATGGGGGCGTGACTCCAATTGGGGCCCTTGGACCCTTAAAGGTTAATAAAAAATATTTCAGTGCTCTCTTACATTTTTGTTAAAAATTTAAAGGAAATTATTCTTTGTCTTTACACCGATTTGTAAAAAGTTTTTTTTTTCCTTTTGAGAAGGGTAGAATTTTGATAATAAAAATCAAAAAGTAAAAAGATCTACATAATTTGGGAAACCACCCCTTTGGGAAAAAAATATATTAATTTTGTTAAAATTAAATTTCATGCAAGGGCCCTGACGATGACCCATACACAAAGTTAAACATCTTTTTAACACAAAAATTACAGTGTTAATCAACCGCATGTTACCAGTGCACTTTTTTACCCCATAAAAAAAACAAGATTTCGTACCCCACAAAAAAGATTTGTTACCCTATAAAACAGGACTTGTCTAATACTTGGAGTATACCTGGAGGGGGTTTTGGGGTTGTGGCCTGGTCTGAGACCAGGCCTCGTGGTGCATCAGGGTCTTATCAACCAACTGTAATTTGAAAACTTTAATTAATGTTAAAATGATTGCATGGACCCTCTGTTTTCATCGATCTCCTTTATCGCCAATTTTGGTTTTGGCCGACTTTTTTTTTCGTCAATTTTTGGTTTCTGTTTTCGTTGATTACCTCCATTTCGTCGATCAATGGAACCTGTCCACCCCAAGCATACAGACAAAGCTGCCTCCCACACCATTCTCAGCCAGTGTAGTGTTTCTCGTGGTGAAACTATCCTGCCAGCCGGGTCATAAGACACTTATTTATTGTTGTGACTGCTAAATAAGCGACCATGGCCCCAAAGAAAGCTCTTAGTGCCAGTGCTTTGGTAAAGAAAGTGAGGAACACTGTAGAACTGAAAAAAGAAATCCTAAGAAATTATGATAGTGGCATATGCATTGCTGAAGTCAGCAGGATGTATGGGAAGTCGCCATCAACAATCAGCTCCATTGTGGCAAAGGGAAAAGAAATTATGGAAGCTGATGTTGAAAAAGGGTGAATGTGATAACCAAACAGAGATCCCAAACAATTGAAGAAGTGAAGAAATTGTTGTTGGTGTGGATCAGAGAGAAAGAGTTTTGCAGGAGATAGTGTTGTGCAGTCTATTATTTGTGAAAAGGCAAAGCAGTTGCATGAAAAACCTCATTAAGAAACTGCATAAAACAACTGCTGATGTAGGTGAATTTAAGGCCAGCAAAGGCTGGTTTGAAAAATTCAAGAAGCAAAGTGGCATACACAGTGTTGTAAGGCACAGTGAGGGTGCCAGTTCAGACAAACAAGCGGCTGAAAAATTCATGCGGGAATTCAAATGTTATGTAGAGGCTGGTAAAATTCCAACCCCAACAAGTGTTCAGTTGTGATAAAACAGGCCTGTTTAGGAAGAAAATGCCAATAAGGACCTATATTATTCAGGAGGAAAAGGCACTCCCAGGACACAAGCCTATGAAAGACAGGCTAACTCTCTTGTTGTGTGGTAATGCTAGTGGGGATTTCAAAGTGAAGCCTTCACTGGTGTATCACTCTGAAAATCCCAGTGTGTTCAAGAAAAAGTTTTGTCAAGAGTAAATTGTGTGTGATGTGGAAGGCTAACAGTAGGGCATGGGTCACTAGGGAAATTTTCCTGGAATGGTTTAATGAAGCGTTTGGCCCGAGTGTGAAGAAATACCTCTTAAATAATAAATTGCCACTCCAGTGCCTCCTGTTAATGGACAATGCTCCTGCTCGTCCTCCAGACTTACAGCAGTGAAGTTCTTGCCTCCTAACACCACTCCTTCAGCCCATGGACCAGCAGATAAAAAAAACTGTACACCAAAGCAATGTTTCGAAGGTGTTTTGACATAACCTCAGACTCTGAATTGGCCCTAAGAGAGTTCTGGAAGAATCACTTCAATATCTTTCACTGCACAGGCCTTATAGATAAGGCTTGGCAGGGAGTGACTTCCAGGATGATGAACTCTGCTTGGGAAAGCTGTGGCCAGATTGTGTCCAAAAGAAGGATTTTGAAGGTTTGAGGCTGACCCTGTCAACCCTACACCTGTTGTACAATCAATTGTGGCACTGGTAATTCCATGGGGTTGGATGTGAGTGGCCAGGATGTGGAAGAGTTGGTGAAGGACCACAATGAAGAGCTAACCACTGATGAGCTGCAAGAGCTTCATCTGCAACAGCAACAGACCACAGCTGAGGAAATTGCTTCAGAGGAGGAGGAAGAGAGATGGAAGAAGGTGCCTTCTTCAAAGATTAACGAGATTTATGCAATGTGGAGGAAATCACCCTGAGAAAGTTGTTGCAATTCGTGCTGGTGACTCTTACAATGTCAGTGCCATGTCCGATATTAGGCAAATCTTAGAGGCGCCAGAAACGACCTATCTGGGCAGATATTTTTGGCGACAGGGGTCCAGTGACTCTCAAGCTGGTCCTAGTGGCATTAAAGAACAAAGGAGAGAAGTGACCCCGGATAAGGACTTGGTACCTAGAGTCCTTATGGAAGGGGAGTCCCCTTCCAACAATAAACCTATCTTCCTCTCCTCCTCTCCTCCCTGTCTTCCTTCCAGTAACAACAGCCTTCAATAAAGGTTAGTGTTATGTGTAATGTTCATTCTTTTGTGCAAGTAACTATCTTATAGGTAGTAGGTTGATAGACAGCAACCACCCAGGGAGGTACTACCGTCCTGGCCAAGCGATTGTGAACGAAAGCCTGTAATTGTTTTCACATGATGGTAGGATTACTGGTGTGTTTTCTCTCTAAATATGCAAGTAAGGTAATTTTAACTTTTTTTATTTAACACACCATCTGCTGAGTTTCTTGATTTATACCTTAATAGATTCTTGGTCTTATTACCTTTCCTTTTATATCCATGGGAGAAGTGGAATAGAATCTTTCTCCGTAAGTGCCATGCGTGTTGTAGAAGTCAACTAAAATGCCGGGAACAATGGGCTAGTAACACGCCTTTTCCTGTAATAATTTACTGATAAGAATAAGAAAAAATTGTCAAAGTGGGAAGTCTAATGTGTGTGGATGATGTGGCAAATGATAAAAAGATGGATGATTTGTGGATGAATGAATGAAAGAGAAGCTGGATGTTCTGCTATTAAGTGAAACAAAGCTGAAGGGGGTGGGAGATTTCAATGGAGAGGAATAAATGGGATAGGTCAGGGGTTTTTCAAATAGAGCAAAGTAAGAGTAGCAATAATGTTATAGAAGGAAAAGTTATGGCAGAGAAGAGGGACTGGTAAATAGTAATAAATTCAAGGATTATGTGAATAAAATACAAAGGTTGGAGATGTGAAAAGTGGGTTATAGTAAGCATTATGCACCCTGGAGGAGAAACATCACCCTAAACCAAGGTTGTTGCAAGCCAGGTTTGGGAACATGTACAGAGACAAAGTCTGTGGTCATTTTAGGGAAGTGTTAAAGAGACGCCAGAAACAGAAGCTCTCTCCATCCACAGTATATTTTGTGAGACAGGACTCCAGTGACATCTCAAAGGTGGTCCTAGTGGCATTAAGAAACAGAGAAGAAGAAGCAACTCCCCAGAAAAGCAAATGGTACCTGAGTGTTGATGGAGGGATTCCCCTTTTTTTTTTCCAAACAATAAACCAATCCACTCTCTCTCCTCCTCCATCTCCCTTACACTAAGAAGAATCTCGCAATAAAGGTAAGTGTTTATGCTGTCTAATGTTTCATTCATCATTTCCCATTGTATTGTTTATTGTATACACAATGCATTATTTCATCACGTTAAAAAAATGTTTTGTTTTAATACTTCTGGGTGTGTTATGATGGGGCCTATAGGACCCAACATTTATTTAATAAGTACAGTTTACTCTGGAATACCTAATTATATTGAATTGGTTGGGAGGACTTTGCGCTCTAAATTTCAGAAGGACTGAACACACCTTATTTTGACATGAGAGGCAGCTGGGTCAAACCTATTTTTCCAATATAATAATAGGTTATACTATAGACAACATAAACACACAATTTAAATAAGTAGTATAAAAGTTGTATTTCTTTTTGTAAAATTAAAGTTAAGAGGTGGTAGAATTGTGGTAACGGAGAATTGTGCTTGGCAACAGTCCTTTTTTGTTTTGTGTGGGAGGAGATAGCCAGCTCTCTCTCTCTCTCCCTCTGATGACTCTCTCTCTCTGTGGCTGGCCTTACACTGGCAGGATCTCTTGGGATCCTTCTTCTAATCTTTTGGTGCTTATGTGTGCTCCAGGGGTGAGTTTTTTATAATTTAAGTTGTGGACCACCATACCAGGGTGACTAAAGTGTGTCAAAACACTGGTATAGCCCAGAGTTATGTGAAGAAGAGAGGACAAAAGTTTGTTGAGATACACCATGGGAGAACAGCTATTGCAGTGTATGTAGATTCGTTGTTTTTGCGAAAATGTGAGCTGTAATTGTATATTCTGTACATATCTCTTGAGAATACAGTTATATTTTTTATAGTAGTAGTTACATAAACCTGTAAGAGGCTGGAGAAAGGGTATCAGAGAACACTCAGGATGATCAGCCATGAATGTTAAGTATTACCCCTAGACGAAATAAGACGCATTTAAGTAAAAAGCTAACCCCACACATAGAACATTAGTGAAACCTTACTATCAAGTAATAAGGGACAAACCAACGTAACATGGGAGCTTGAACCGGAGAGTTATTGACTGTAAAATAACTCAAAACATTCTTTTAACTATAAGTGCAGGTATGGGTAATAACAGTTTGCATTTTTCTGGTAGAAGATTTACCAAGGTGGCGTGCGTCAGTGGAATGTTATATTCCATATATTAGTTCACGGGTTTTTTTCTTCCTAAGTGGGGGAAAAGGGAGTAACACATTTTTGTTGTGTTATAGGTAAGTGCTATGTGCATAGATTACATTCAATTTGGTGTTAATTATTATGTGCCTGTGGCGGAAAACTTTGTCCACTGATAGCTGTAAGAGGGAAGCAAGAGTGTGTTAAAGAATAAACTATGTCAGAAGATTGAGTCTTCAGATTTTTTAAGGCTTCAAGGGAAGAAGGTAATAATTCATCAGTAAACATCCTGTTAATAGTGAAGTGAGGAATCACCACTCCAGGGTGTAGATGGAAATGGAGAGAATGAACTGAACATTAGCTGTACTAGAGGCTGAAATGAAATTAATGAAAGGCTAAGAGAAAGAAACGCTCAAAGGTTAGGAGGTTCAAGAATCAAGAGCCTGAGTCATACTTTAACATAACTAAAGCTGCAAATTTTGTCCCTAAGTTTACAGAGAGTGACAGATAGGTATTTTCTTTTTTTGAGAAGACTGCTTTGGAGCAAGGATGGCCCAAACAGAAGTGGGCTACCTAGTTCACACAACAACGTGTAGTAAAGGATTCCAAAGATTCTAAGAGACTCTGGAGGGGGCAAGATTTTTCAGATTATGATAAGATTAAAGAGGAAGTATTGCTTGCATACCAAATGATACCTGAGAAATATAGACAAAAAGTTCAGGAATCCAAAAATTTCAGGATGGGCAGACCTTAACTGAGTTTGGGAATGAGAAACTGGTTCCTTTTTAAAGAAATGGGTTTGTTCTAAAGGAGTTAATAAAAAGACTATAACAAATTAGTAGATCTAATGGTTCATGAAGGAAATTGTTACTATACAATCCCAGTTGACCTCAGAGAATATTTTGAGGACAAAAACCCAGATAATCATTTCAGAAGCCACTGGATCAGTGACCGATTCTTGGCTCGCAGGGAATTGGTAAGTAAAAACAGTCATGCTCCTGAACTTTCCCCACTCAAATCTAAAACAAACCTTAATTCCAATCCTATTGTCATAAAGGTTAAAGTGGGACAAGAATTTTCAGGACAAATGAAGGCAGAGGTGCCCTCTAAAATAGAAGAAAGGGTAAGTCAGCTGAGTTCAAAGTTTACTTATAACAATCAGATTGTTTCAGATCCATCGAGTAAACATGGGCCAGGTCACTACACCAAATGGTAGCAAAATACCTTTAAGAGTTTTATCTTTATTACTGTAACAAAACTGGACTACACGCAACGATGGGGTTTTTTGCTGGCAAGGCGGCGAGATCAGGAAAGGGAGAACCACACCCAGAGGACTCTAACTGCAGAGATACATCCATATGCCTGCTTTAAGGTCTTCAAGGCAAGGTGAGGAGGAAACCTTTGGATCTAACCCCATGATGTGTATAATTTCTAGTAAGTCCACCGTTGGTTTGCAAAAGAATGTAGGCAGAGTTGAGAACATATTGTCCTTGAGAGATGGATGTAGCACCTACTCTTTGCTACGTTCGTGCTGAGTGCAACCAGTGTCTAAGATACCTATACTATACGGGGTAGATATATTGTTGAAGGTATTACGGGTTCAACCTATAAAGGACCCTGTACACAAATTATGGTAGAAAATCTCATACCAAGTTTGGCTATCTCCCTGATAGGTATCTCCGAGGAAAATTCCCTTCGAAGGGGTCGACTCTTATATCGGGAATAAAGTTATGGGCCCTGTTAGACAGTGAGGAACAACTATGTTTGGGGGAACCAAGGTCCGAAATGTTGGGAGGCGAAATGGCTAGGAAAACCCGCCAGACTTCTCCTGATGGTTCCACCATGAGAACGTATGGCTCATGAAATTCTTACCAACAGTCTTCAATGATATTTCTCATAGGATGGTGAGGGCTTAAGTTTGGTAACTCTTGCTTTCTGATGTTGAACTGGCAGTCAATCAGAAGTAAAGGATGTTCCAGCCAAGCTGAGACATGATTGGAGAATGGATCATTTAAATAGTGTGAGAGAGCGCACCTCTAGGTGCAATTAATTTCTGTGCAGGAAATGTCGCTGTTGCTGAGGAAGAGATTTACAGATAAATAAGGTTTTTCATTTCAGGGAGGAACATCTATAAAGCAATTCACCTCTGTTTGCAAGTATCGATGGAAGTGAGAACAAGGAGCTTTGGTCCCAGGTGGTGATGTCCAAGGTTTTTCCCAGGCATTCTTCTGGTCACGCTGTGGGAGACTGTCAGAGAGCATATTGAGACCTATCATGTGCCTTTCAAATTATAGGGAATACCTAGTCGAAGTATTAAACCTGTTGTCCCCTTCAGAGCCGAATTCAGCACCAGGTAACCCTTTCAGCAAGCTGGTATGTGGATGTCGTTGGCCCACTCCCAAGGACAGAAGGGAAATGATTATTTACTCACAAATAATTTCTCCACTACCAGTACCTGGAAGCCAGTCCCTCTGCATAAAGATAACAGCTCATTAGTCTTAAGGGCTTGGATGAGTATCTTTTTTCATGTTGGTTTTCCACAAGCAGTTGCAAAAAGACCCAGGGGCCTAACTTTACCTCAATAGTCTTTTAGAAATGTTTTGAAGGAATTAAAAGTAGAGCGCGAACTTTGCAATGCCATCACCCTCCATCTCAAGGGGAAATAGAAAATTCACAAGCCTCAAAACAATGATGCAGCCTAATGGTAAAGACAATACAACAACTGGGATGAGAGGATCCCCTTTCTTTTGTATTTGCTGAGTGGGGAAGCACTCTGGAATTTCTGAGCTATTGGCTTGGGGAGGATGGTTATGCTCCCCCCTCTCGAGCGTTGTTCTCAGTTTCAGATACTGTTTGTGAACTCTATGAGGTGATGGTACCAGTGACCGCGTGCCCATCAACCAGACCCAGGATGATGATGTGGGACCATAATATGGACCATGAATACTCTAGAGGCTGGAGAGGAAGTGCTGATACTGGAGCCACAAGTTAAAATCTGAATGGCAAGTTGCTGTGAGCTGAACATGTTTGTGGTGGAAGTTCCCAGGGGGGTTAGATATAAAACCCATAACCCCAGAGCAGAAAAAGAATGAGTATAAAGTACACAGTATACCGGTCAAAAGGTTGAAGTTGTGTTCAAAATCAGAGAGACCAATGTTTTAATGGAATGTAAAGGGCTGCAAAACAATCTGATGAAATACCAAAACGTATTTAAAGAATATAACATGTGGTGTAAAAGATTATGGAAATTACAGCTTGGGTTTAATGAAAAAACATTGTTATAGAGAGTTGGCTCAGCCACCTTTGAACTACGTATATAAAAGTTGGGATGTCAGTAATGGGGAAAAATTGAAACACTCCCATGGGAAATTGTTAAGGAAACAGCCAATTCAAACCAATTTTTGTGTGGGGAAAAATCTGTATGAAAAATTGGAGAATGGAGTGGAAGAAGTGAAATTCTTCCTACACCATTTGTAAGTGCTTAGTGAGAGTCAGTGGGCATTCCCATGCTTCCATGGTTTCCCAAATTATATGGCACCCTGGGCATAAAACAACGGACTACCACAGAGTACGTATAACAACTCTAAGGTTTACAGAATACAGAAAGATTCTGAATACTATGCACTAAAAGATGCAAAAATTTTAAATAAGCATAAAACATGGAAGATTTTGATTTCCATGGCCTGTGTTCCAGTACCATTTTAATGTGTGGTAATGCAAATTGGTGTTCATTGTGTCTTAAAATATTGTGTGTGAGATGATCGTGAATGGTGTTTGTGTAATAACTTGATGTATCCAACCGTGGTTGCAAAGAGAAGTCTTTGGTGATTTGTTGTTTGCATCTGCGAGAGGTTGCAGAACTTATTGCTATGAACAACCTTCTAAGTTTAAAATGTCAATCATTTACCACAGAAAGAAAATTTCATTTTGGGGCTGGATATTCAGCATTTGTACAAGTCTCAGATCCTCTTCATCCTGTTCCTGTGTATAGTGAACTAAAATCAGACACTAAAAATGGGCTTTGTTCCCTACAGCCTTTTAATTTGAAGTTAAAATATATAAAAGGCTCAGAGAATGTGGTTGCTGATGCTCTCCTCTAAGATGTTTCATGTAGATGCCTGGTGCGTACTTTGTACATAGTGTTTGTCATGTGCTGACCCTTGTTGTTTTGCAGTGGTGAACTCTCAGCGAGCCTGAGTACTCTCTACCACCATCCGACTGTGAAGGATTCGAGTCAGAGCCCAAAGTGTGACTAGGGTCAGGGTGTACTTAAATGTGAGTTGAAGGCAGTGGTGACAACCTTCGGTAACATGAGACGTTCAGGAAAAAAAAAAAAGGTTTTAAAATGTGATGTTGTGTCTTGGTGTGCTCTATATACAAAACGGCCCGACGGTTTGCCTTTGTGGTCCCCTGACCCCTCCATGTTCTATGAGACAGCCTCCTCTTCATAAGATTGGAGGATCTGTGTGGAGTGGGACCACTCAGGAAGATGGGCTTGAGTGCCTGACCATGTTAAGGATCGTGAGTGTTGACTGGAAAGTCTCACTGTTTGGTCTTCGGCCACCAAAGTGAGAGACAACCTACATGTTTTGGTGAGTTTCCTGCCTGGTGTACACCTGACTTGCTCTGGGTTTGGCTCTAACTCCGTCTTCCTGATCATGAAGTTGCCCACTCCTGGATATACCATTGCTTGCTGATACCGTAGCAGAGGGCACAGGCCTGTTTGGTGCGGGCTTTCACAGTGGGCCTATGTGTGCAAATTTTGCCCATTGTAATGTGTATTGTTTAAAAGTCACTAAAATTGTAGATAGTTACAACCCCTTGAGTATATGGGTATGGTTAAATCTTTTCTAAAAAATTCTGCATCTCTTGTAAATAACAGTAAAGTGAAGGAGTATTAATGGTGCCTGGGAAAATGTAGCATTCTATTAGTCTGTTTACCGCCTTCAGACTTAAGCAATATAACTTTTTACTAGCCGTATCCTGAGACATGGGGCTAGCTTATTGGAGACTTTCGACTGGAGTGGGTGTATGGGGCTATAGGACCCAACAAGTTATTTATAACAACAGTTACTCTGGAATTCAATTATATTGAATTGAGGGGACTTTGCTCTAATTCAAAGACTGATCAACCTTATGACTGAGAGGCAGCTGGGTCAAACCTATTTTTCTCATATAATAGGTTATACTATAGACAATAAAACAACACAATTTAAATAAGTAGTTATAAAGTTGTATTTCTTTTGTAAAAGTAAAGTAAGAAGGTGGTAGAGATTTGTGGTAACTGGAGAATTGTGCTTGGCAACAGTCTTTTGTTTTGTGTAGGGAGGAGTTATGCCAGGCTCTCTGCTCTCGTCATCCTCTGACTGACTCTCCTCTCGGTGGCTGGCCTTCAACCGGCCAGGATCTCTGGATCCTTCTTCTATCTTTTGGGGCATTATGTGATCTCCAGGGGTGAGTTATTATAATTTAAGTTGTACCCACCATACCCAGGGTGACTAAATGTGTCCAAAACACAGGTTAGCCCAGAGTTTAAATGTCAAGAAGAGAGGAACAAAAGTTTTTGAGATACAACACCATTGGGAGACAACAGCTATGCAGTGTGTAGATCGTTGTTTTGAATAAATGTGAGCTGGTAATTGTATATTTCTCTGTACATATCTATTGAAATACAGTTATATTTTTATAGTAGTAGTTTACGATAACCTGTGAAGAGGGCGTGGTGAAAGGGTAACAAGAGACACTCAGGATGATCAGCCATGATGTAAGTATTACCCCTAGACAAATAAGACATAAGTAAAAGCTACCCCACACTAAAACATGTAGTGAGAACCTTACGGTGATGCGTCAGAAGTAATACGGAACAAACCACGTAACAGGGGTGTCAGGAGTGGATAATTGTATTTATCATTATTCTTATGGGGTAAAATTGATTCGTAAATCATAAATTTCGTTTATAGTAACGGCTCCAGAACGGATTATATTACGAACAACGAGGGACCATTGTACATGGACCCCTGGATAACTGTACGCATCGCATAACCGTACAATCCGCATACCGCTCGCTTCGAATCGCAATAAATTTTGCCTCGCATACCCGCCAAAAACCCCCGCTCACCGCCCTTCGGACCGAGACACGTCCAATGTGCGTCTCACAGCCTGAGCCACCTCATATGTTCCGCCGGTGGCATTGTTTACCAGCCACCTTCCGCGGTAAACATCACCAAGCATACAATCGAGGAATATTTTGTATTAATACAGTGTTTTCGGTGCTTTATCTGAAAATAAGTGACCATGGGCCGCAAGAAGCTTCTAGTTCCAACCCTACAGCAATAAGGGTGAGAATTCCAATAGAGATGAAGAAAGAGATCATTGATAGTATGAAAGTGGAGTGCGTGGTCGCCGACCTGTCAGGTTGTACAAGAAACCAAATCAACCAACTCACTACATGTGGCAAACAGAAAGGTCAATCAAGAGAACTGTTCTGCCAAAGGTTAAACTGTGTATTCGAAACAGAGATCGCAGTGATGAGGAAGATGTTGAAGACTCTTATTGGTGGATATGAAAAAGAGCTAGCAGGAGATAGCGGTCTCTCTAAGCGATCATAAGCGAAAAGGCCTAGGAAGTTCATGAGGATTTATTAAAAAAAATGCCTGCAACTATGATGATGTGAGTGAATTTAAGGCCAGCAAAGGTATGGTTGAGGGGGGGATGGATTTTAAGAAGGCGTAGTGGCATACATAGTAGTGATAAGGCCATGGTGAGGCTGCCAGTTTCGGACCACAAAGCAGCAGAAAAATAATTGTGTGCAGGAAAAAAAAATTCAAGAGATACATAGAAGTGAAGGACTGAAACTCTGAACAAGTGTTTAATTGTGATGAAACACAAGGCCTGCTTTCTGGAAGAAAATGCCAAGCAGGATCTACATTACTCAGGAGGAAAAAGGCACTCCAGGACATAAGCCTATGAAAAGAACAGGATTACTTTGTTGATGGTTCCAATGCTACTGGGATTGCAAAGTGAAGCCTTTATTAGGTGTATCACTCTGAAACCCCCAGACCAACAGGCAAAAGAATGTCCTCAAGGAGAATTTGTGTGTTGCTGCGTTGGAGGGCAAACAAAGGCCAGGGTCACTAGGGACTTTTTCTATGACTGGTTACACCATGCATTTTCGCCCCCCAATGAGAAAGATATACTAACTGAAAAGAAATTAAGAAACTTTAAGTGCCTCCTGGTGTTAGACAATCCCCTGGTCATGCCTACAGACGTGGCAGAGCGACCTTTATGGGGACATGAAATTCATTAAGGTTGAAGTTTTTACCTCCTAAACCACTCACCTCTCCGCCAGGCCCAATGAACCAGCAGGTTATTGCACAATCTTCAAAAAACTGTACACAAAAGCTAGCTCATGTTTGAAAGGTGCTTTGTAGTGACCCTCAGAAACTCAACTGAACTCTAAGAGACTCTTTGGAGAGATCACTTTAATATCCTCAAATTGTGTAAACCTTATAGAAAGGCTTGGGAGGGAGTGACTAAGAAGACCTTGAACTATGCTTGGAAGAAACTGTGGCCAGAATGTGTCGACAAAAGGGATTTTGAAGGGTTTCAGGCTAACCCTGAGAGGATTATTACCAGTTGAGGAATCCATTGTGGCATTGGAAAGTCCTTAGGGTAGGAGTTAGTGGGGATGAGTGTGAAGAGTTGGTGGAGGAGGACAATGAAAGAACTTAACAAATGTGAGCTGATAGATCAACTTCAACACAAGAGCCAACCTGAGGAAACTGGTTCATGAGGAGGGGAGAAGAGAAATTTGAAGAAGTTTGCCTATCTACAAAGATTAAGGAAATCTGTGCAAAGTGGCCTTGAAGTGCAAACCTTCATGGATGAAAATCACCCTCACACAGCTATTGCAAGCGATGTTGGCAACCTGAACACTGACAATGTTGTGAACACTTTAGGGAAGCTTCATAAAGGAACGAGAGGTACAGGCACTATGGACTAGATATGTTGTGCGAAAGAAGTCCAGTGACTCAGAACTGGTCCAAGTGCATTAAAAAGAAGAAGGGAAGTAACCCCAGAAAAAGGACTACGTACCTCAAGCTCTAAATGGAAGTGGATCCCCTCTAAACACTAACACTCTCCTCCCCCTCCTCTCCATCCCATCAATCATCACCAGATCTACAATAAAAGTAAGTGTCATGTAATTGTGCAAGCCTTCTTTCAGTTTGTGTGTATTAAAAATTCAACATTTCCAGTGGTAAAAAATTTTCACTTTTTTTCATACTTTGGTGTCATTGGCACAGATTAATTTGATTTCCAATATTTCTTATGGGGGAAAGTTCATTTCGCAATACCGAACATTTCACCATAACAACCAGCCCTCTTGCACGGTTAAAAAGTCGCTATGCCGGGGTCCACTGTATATGGGAATAGGTGGTAATTACTAAATGCTGTAAAGAGTTTTTATGAAGGATCGTGTGTGACTCAGGTTAGGGGTGTAGAAGAGAGGGAACTAACTTCCCAGTAAAATAGGTCCTTAGACAGGATGTGTAACTCACCGCGTGGTTCGTTTAATATATTTATAGATGGGGTTGTAAAAGAAGTTAAATGCTAGGGTGTTCAGAGGAGAGGGTGGGATTAAATTTGGTGGAATTAAATACAAAATGGGAATTGACACAGCGCTTTTTTTGCTGATGAATTGTGCTTGATGGGAGATTCATAAAGAAAAATTGCAAACGGTTAGTGTATGAGTTTGGGAGTTGTGTAACGTGTAGAAAGTTGAAAGTGAACAAGAAAAGATAACGGTCGATTGAGGGTATCAAAAGATTTTAGAGATAAATGAAAAATGGATATCAAATTGGGGAGAGGAGTATGGAAGAAGTGAATGTTTTCAGATCCATACCTTTGGAGATGACTTTTGTCGGCGATGGATTTATGAAGGATGAGGTTAATCCATAGAATTGATGAGGGAAAGAAGGATTGTGCGTTGAGGTATATGTGGAGACAAAAATACTTGTCTTAGGGGGGGGGGGTTTTTTTTTAGTGATTATTCTTAGCGGCTTTTTTTTGGGGTTTTATTATTGGCTTTTATGTGTGTTGCTGCAGTTGACCCCAAAGCACAGATAGCATAGGTGAGGTACTGCATACTCGTTTACTAGCTTGTCGCTGTCAGCAAGAGGAAGGGAGGTCACTAGCTACACAACTCTTCTGAGATTTTTAGATAGATTACTAAATATTATCAGGGTTACCCCTATCTATCTCCGGGCACGGGAAAGTTAGAGAGAGAGTGATGGAAATAGCATACAACCAGCAGGAGACATCGATCCCATGCCCAGCTCTTCTAGGGCAGGTAGGTGCCTCAGCCAAAAGCTGCCATCCCCGCCCCCTTGGGGCGGGGATGGCAGACCAGAGAGGCCTAGCTTCTCCCTATGAGCCCCTGAGGGGCGGGAATGTGGCTAGGCCCGGGGGACAGTTGGTCTCAATAATGAGGGGGTACTTGTACCTCCTCCTATGGCAGACTTGGGCCTCAACACTCCCTCGACAGGGAGCCAATTACCGGGCCACCATTTGGGGTAAAGGTCCAAGCCGTGAGAATACCGGCGAATCAACAAGAAGAAGAACCGCAGGTGAGAAAACTGAGACTTTAGACACTAACCAAACTAACCACACATGGCAAGTGATGTCACGCACAACAGTGGAGGCCCCAATGTGGTAGCTATAAAACTCCTTCACTTCGTACTCCCTCATAATTTTATCATGCATTTAAGTTTATTTTTTTTATTTTTTTTAATGATTGGTATTCACTCTTTTTTCTTTAGTGCAGCTTTTGGGTCATAACAAATCTGATGATATTAACTGCATTCACAGCACCAACAGCTGGGGATTGACTAATTTTTTTCTTTCTTTCATTATTTACTTAATCACTCGTTTATGACCTTATCACTACACTGCTGCTATAACCAACCAAACATCTGCATTTATTAATATTTAAGATCAACCTTGACCCAATTAACTATTTTTGTTTCGATATTGTGTGTCAGTACTGCAACCAGCAGCCTGATCAGCTGATTGCTACCCCCCCTCACTGAGCTTCCAGTAAAAATCACCTGCATTCAAATTTTTAAAATTTTAAATTCTTGATCTTATTCACATTATTTACACTCTAGAAAGCTGTTACACCCCTTGCAGGTATGTTCAAATGATTCAATCCCATACGATGATTGCTAATATGGACCAATATACTAGCCCCCTTAAATCAGGGAAAAATCGCAGATAGAAAACTCTAGAACTGCAGACACATTCATCACCTTCAAACTACCATTAGAAAACATCTTATCTCCCTGATAACCCCATCAACTAATTACATGAATACCACCTGGTGGTTCACACTTACACTCACTCACCCATTTGACCATAAACAAAATATCAAACTCAATCTTAAAATAATGAATCCTAAAATAGTCATAAGTTGGCCTGTGATACTCCAATACTGAAACTATGTATTGTGCCAAAACAAAAGCATTCACATTGCTAAACTCACAAACTAGTATTTAGTCACTTACCCATAATACCAACTTACCTCATAGTTTGTAATATTCTAAAATTAAGAATTAATTTTAATTCTGCCCGAAATGCCTAGCCATGCTAGGTGTTCTAGTGACCCCCCCTGTAATTAGTATTTTACTACATGTAAACCACACAATAACCAAATTCTGTAAACTCAGCATTGTAATCCTTATAGAGAATAAAATTTGAATTTGAATTTAAATTTGAATAATACCTTAGGACAGACACTAGAATGCTAAATCATGGGAGCAACTATTTAACAAAACTGCTTCACATGTGTGTTGTGTTTTGTGTGTGTGAGAGAGAGAGAGAGGGGAGAGAGAGCGAAATAATTAATGTTTGTATAAATAACTCTTACAATTGTAACAAGATATAAACATGTAAATTTTCATTACCTTTGCAACCCTGTTCATCTATGAAACTCTGTGGTCCAGTCCTTTAACCTATTATGTACCTCTGTAATCCTTTGACTATTTGCCTACGGGAGGGGTTTATGGGGTGCATAATAAAGATGTTAAACTAACTGTTTTACAAATGTTTATAGCCAACATGTCCATGATTACAGTAGTTTAACTTTCAGATTGTGTGTCATCTACCAGCAACAAATAGAAAGTGTAATGGAAAATGCCCCAAGAGGCTACCATGTGGGCTCCTTGCGCAGAGCGATGCATGGTGTATGCACTGTCACGTGCAAAAAGTTAGTTATGTCAACCAACAAGTGCCCTAAAGGTCATTACATCAAGCTACCATGTCATTGATTGGTAAAGGTATGTAACCATAATTGTTGTAAGGAGCTTACTTTTTGCAACCCCACACCTAAACTCCAAACTTCAAATTCTGTTTGTAATATTTACTTCACACATTACCCACAGATATAACATCTCCACTGCCACCACCTCCTCTTCACTATAATGCAGGGGGGTGCAAGTTCATTGATAAAAAGAGCCACTATAATACTTTTCATACATTTCTGAATGTTCAAGAGCCACAGAAAATACTTTAACCCTTTCGGGTCCGGGCCGTAGATCTAACGGCTTTATGTTGAGTGTCCAAACCAAAGATCTATGCCAAATTCTAGCGCCGTCAAATTTAGCGCGAAAGGCTCATGGCCTACATGTGAGGGAATGGGGCTGCGCGGTGGGTGTGCGCCCTAAACAAAAAATCTAGGCGCCTGCATAGCATTGTGGGAACGCCGGCTCAGTCACCTTGTTCACCATGCCTCGTCGCAAGTCAGCTCTCACTCCCCGGAAAATTGGGACTCTCCTCTTCCTATCTGATAGTTCGACACTGATGGAAATGGAAATGAAGACCGAATTCTACGGCTTTGATCAGTTAGTGACCGAAAAGAATGACAGGATATCGATAATAGTGCAGAAAACCCTGACGATCCTCAACCTTCTACCCTGGGGTGGGCACTCGTGACTCACGGTCGGTTTTTTCCTCAACGCAAGAGAAAACTAATATTTTTCCGTGGGCCCGGCCTCTGACTTTAGTAAAATGATG
>NW_026507478.1:0-19495 GCF_026875155.1 Cherax quadricarinatus
TGACGTGCTGTGGAGTGTGAGTAAAGTAAACATTTATGACGGGGTTCAGGGAAACCGGCAGGCCGGACTTGAGTCCTGGAGATGGGAAGTACAGTGCCTGCACTCTGAAGGGGGGTGTTAATGTTGCAGTTTAAAAACTGTAGTGTAAAGCACCTTCTGGCAAGACAGTGAGGAGTGAATGATGGTGAAGGTTTTACTTTTTCGGGCCACTCTGCCTTGGTGGGATCGCGTGGATGATAAAAAAAAAATTTTTTATATATGATTGTCGTGGCCGAATAGAGAACTTTGATCTTGGGAAATAGCACGCCATTGAGTCCTGAGATGGGAAGTACAGTGACAATTTGGGGTGGTTTATGTGCAATAATTGTCGCCAAGCATCCTTCTGAAGACAGGAAGAAAAATTTTATTTTGGGATCTGTGGTGGATGGCCAGTTATAAAAAAAACTGTAAAGTATTCGTGCGAATAGGCAGAACTTTAGCGTCTTGGTTAAAATAGCATCGCTCTTTTGCCATATAGGACAAGTGAAAATTTGTGTTGCAATATTTCGCATTCATTTGACCTTAACGAAAAAAATTATATTTGATTGATTTGTTTACTACTAAATTACTGTAAACGTATTTAAAATATATTTAGTTGGTAGGCTAATAATTCTTTTATAATGGTAGGTAGTTTTCTAAGATTTTTGTTGCAAATCAAATTTTTACATTAACTTAATGGAAACAAATATATCTTTAAAGTATATGAGAAATTTCAGAAAGACTTAATTTTAATGATTTTAATACCTTTTACATATGCACACATTTTATATATATATATATATATATATATATATTATATTTTATAATAATATATATATATATATATTATTATATATATATAGGCAGAAAGTTGGGCTGGTGCAGGTATGAGTAGTGGGGGGGGGGGTTGAAGAGGGTTGGAATAGTTTTAAAAATGCAGTATTAGAATTTGGGGCAGAAGTTTGTGGTTATAGGAGGGTGGGGGCAGGAGGAAAGAGGAATGATTGGTGGAATGATGAAGTGAAGGGTGTGATATAAGAGTAAAAGGTAGCTCATGAGAGGTATTTACAAAGCAGAGGTGTTATAAGTAGAGAAGAGTATATGGAGAGTAAAAGAAAGGCGAAGAGAGTGATGAGAGAGTGCAAAAGGAGAGCAGATGATAAAGTGGAAGAGGCACTGTCAAGAAATTTTAATGAAAATAAGAAAAATTTTTGGAGTGAGTTAAACAAGTTAAGAAAGCCTAGGGAACAAATGGATTTGTCAGTTAAAAACAGAGTTGGGGAGTTAGTAGATGGGGAGATGGAGGTTTTGGGTAGATGGCGGGAATACTTTGAGGAACTTTTAAATGTCGACGAAGAAAGGGAGGCGGTAATTTCATGCACTGGCCAGGGAGGAGTACCATCTTTTAGGAGTGAAGAAGAACAGGATGTGAGTGTGGGGGAGGTGCGTGAGACATCACGTAGAATGAAAGGGGATAAAGCAGGTGTGTGTGTGTGTGTGTGTGTGTGTGTGTGGTGTGTGTGTGTGTGTGCATATACCATGACTAGTATACAACACCGGCAATATGAAGAATCAGACACGTATGCAACATCTGGGTATCTATAATTTGTAGACGTTTCGCCAACTAGTGACTTCATCAATGCAATTCAAGGACATAATGTGAAGACTGTTGAAGTACATACAAAAGACGAGGTAATCAGTCCCTCAGTAGGTGACGAGCACCGTAGTCTTGAAGAATCTGAAGCACAGCAGGAAGACTGGCGCGCTTATAACCCTTGAATCAGATGAGTGAAGGTGCAGCAGGATATGAACTCTATGAAGAGCGCTCCATTAACTCTCCATTTTCTGGAACAATTGATATTAAAGCACGTAGAGTGCGTTTGTGGCGGTGGTGATTCATAAGAACATCAAGAACATGAGGAATGTAGGAACACTGCAGAAGGTCTACTGGCCCATACGAGGTCGGTCCAGGTCCTTATCAAAACGACTTCTACCTAATAGCTACTCAAGAAATAAACTCCCTTACCCTTGGACCCAATCAAACCACGGGGGCCCCTCCCATAATATATTTTGTCCAGTCTCTTCTTAAAGCTACACCAGGTACCAGCCTCTATCACCCACTGGGAAAGGACTGTTCCACGCATCTACAACTCTGTTGAAAACAGTACTTACCTTATGTCCTTTCTAAATCTAAATTTATCCAACTTAAATCCATTATTCCTGGTTCTTACCTGGTTCGACACCCTCAGTACTTTATTAATGTCTCCCTTCTGAAATGTAATCGGTTTTGCACTGATTGCTCTAGATTTTGATATATATGGTATCCCTCTGAAAAACCATAAAAGCTGTGAAAATATATTGATCATGCGGGGCTAAACTTACAAGACGGAAAGATATTATTTGTTTAGATAAGAACATAAGAACATAAGAACGAAGGAACACTGCAGAAGGCCTACTGGCCCATGCGAGGGCAGGTCAAGTCTCCCTACCGGCTTAAGCCAATGCACCCAACCAAGTCAGGTCAGGGTCACTTTCATTGAGGAACACGGCCAACCGACCTGGTAGCTCAAGCTATCAGGTCCAACTCACCACCAACCCACATCCACTCATTGTATTTTCACAACCTATTTTTATAGCTACACAAACGTTTCTGGAGCCTCTATAACTGTACTTGGGAGTTTGCTCCACTCATCAACAACTCTATTTTACCCCCCCCCCAAAACAGTACTTTCCTATATCCTTGCTGAATCTGAATTTTTCCAATTAAAACCATTGCTGCCGAAGTCCTGTTAGGTCTAGATATTTTCAGCACACTATTTTCACATCCTTTATTTATTCCTGTCTTCCCATTTATACACCTCAATATATCCCCTAATTCTACGTCTTTCTAGAGAGCTGCAGATTCAGGGCCTTAGTCTAGATCACCTCATAGGAAGGTTTTCTGATACATGGGATCAACTTTGTCATCCTTTCTTTGTACATTTTTTCCCCAAAGGGGAAAGAAAAAATTTTTTTTTTATATCCATTCTGTAATACGTGAACCAAAAACTGTGCAGCTAATCTAATGAGGCCTAACCAAGGATTATAGAGTTGAAAGACAACACTGAGGATCCTATTATTTATAGCTTCTTGATATGAAGCCAAGGATTCTATTCAAGCTTTATTGCGACACTTATGCACTGTTGTCTTGGTTTCAGATTTACTGATAACAGAAAACTCCTAAATCTTTTTCGCAATCCGTAAATTAAGATTTCTACATTATTTTAGTTTATTATGTGGCATGGTTTTGGTCCTGTCAACTATTTAGAACTTTGCATTTGTCTTATATTAAAAACGCATCTGGCACTTCTCCGACCACTGCATCTGTCTAGTTCAAATCTTCCTGGAGGTGCTCGAATGTCCTCGTCAGAATGAATTCGAGGCCTATTTTGGTGTCTTGGCAAACTTGCCGATTGTTCGCTCCTTATCGCCCTCATCTATGTCGTTTATGTAGATTGTGAAACACGTAGCAGGGGGACCCAACACTGACCCTCTGTGGAACAACGCTCGTGACCGCTTCCCCACTTGATTTCTCCCATTTATGCAAACTCTACTGCTGGCTATTTGTCAACCATGCCTTATCACAGGAAAAAATTTTCTCCTCCTATTTTCATGTGCTTTAATTTTCCTCAATAGTCTCTGACTGTGGGGTCCCTGTCAAAAGCCTTACTGAGTCTCATATACAAAATATCATATCTATTACATGATCTACAATCCTCAAATACCTTAGTGAAAATAGTTAATAAATTCGTAAGGCAGGACGCCCCTTTGTAAAACCATTGTGTGATTCGTTGATTAAATTTTGCTTTTCAACGGTGGCTACGATAATGCCTCGGCAATTATTGATTCATAAATTTACCTATGGAGGTTAGGCTTATTGGTTCTATAGTTCGCAAGCTATGGATCCTGTCACCTGTTTTGAAAATAGGTATCACATTTGTACATTTTCCACTTATCTGGCACCATGCAGTTTGTAGTGATATGATTGAAAAGATCTAAGCCAAAAGGTGTGCTAAGCTCCTCTTTACATTCCTTTAGAACCCTTGCATACAGTTCATCAGGGACTGGGGATTTGTTAGGTCTTTAACTTATCTATTTCCTAAGGACCATGTCACTTGTGCACCCTACTCGTGCACAGTTTATTATCGTCCTTGTTCTACATATTTATCCATTATGGAATATCGCTGGTATTCCTCCTGTTGTTAAAAAATGAGAGGAAGTATGTGTTTACAAAATAATAATAAAAAAAAAATTTCTACATATTTCCTTATCACTGTCAGTGAGCTTACCCGAGGAACTTTTTGAGTGGGCCTATCTTGTCCCTGATCTTACTTCTGTTCTATACCTGAAAGAATCCTTTGGGTTAGTATTCGGTTTCTCTTGCAACTTTAACTCATTAATATCTTTTTTGCTTTTTAATTCCTTTTTTTTTTCTATCTTTAACTGGAATATATCGATTTCTTAATTGCCCCTCTCCTTTTTTGATTTGACTATATAAGCCTCATCTTTTTACCAATCAGGATATTGTTAATTATTGTTCATCCATTTAGGATCATTTTTGTTTGAATGATTTCCCAATTTGGGAACATAATTGAACTGAGCAGGCTAGAACTAGCCCGGGGAAGCATCATATCGGCAACCCTCACCACATACCTGACCCTTAGTCAGGTTCATTCCAGTTCAGGCCCACCTAAAGTAAATTTTTCATTCCTATGAAAAAAGCCAAGCGAAAGTCAGGGACGGAGACTTGATTGCCATTATAAGGTGTGATTCAATGATAATATTAAAAAACTGAGTGATTTGTGATCAATTTGCTCCAAGCTCATCATTAACCTCAATAAGTATTAATTAGTGTTTCCCTACTGGCAAAGAACAAGTCAAAGGAGGTTATTTCCCCTAGTTGGTCTCTGTCACAATACTGTTTTAAAAACAAACCTGGATCGTATCAAGAAAAGTCATCTGAACTCTAAATTTCCTGTTCAAATTGCTCCAGTCATCTGTCTATAGTTGAAATCTACCATTAGACAACATTTTTCGTATGTAGTGGCCTTACGAATTTCGTCACATAGATTTGGGGCCCTGTAAATCTACACCCCACCCCCCCCCCCCCTCACCCCAAAAATATTTTTTCTCGGCCTCGAGAAGCTGTAATCAAACAGATTCAGTGGCTGACGCTTCTATTTTAATATTCTTGTCTATTACACACAATTTAAATTGTCTCTACATACATCGCTACTCCACCACCTTTCCTGTTGACCCTGCCATGTGGCATAATTTTTAGCCCTTGAATGTGACATTCAGAGGGCATCTCTCTATCTTTCAGATTGAGCCAGGTCTCTGGTTACAGCGATAATATCTATGTTTCCTGCACTAGCAAATAATCTAGCTCATCTATCTTATTTCTTACACTCTGCTATTAGTATAGAAACCTTAAGGGAGCTGAGCCCCTGCTGACCTCTGCTTCCCCCTCTGTTTGCTGTACTGATCTATTATCTTTATTTAATAACTTCATGATGCTGAATGCCTTTTATACATTTACTGTTTCGAACCCTAGTGTTGCAACCTGCTTGTTTCCCACACACACCCATACCTCTATCTCCATCAGTTTTATAAAAATCATAGGCATTTCCACCAATGCCTACTCAATCGAGCTGCAAGTGCTACCCACCCCCTGCCCCAGAGAAACATTGGGTTACCCCATCCCTTGCATACATATCATGTTTTGCCATAAAAGTTTTCCAGTTGTCAATGAATGGGATTGCAAGTTCCTTGCAGTAACTGTCAAGCCAGCAATTTAACACAAGTGCCCTAGACAAAACCATCATTTCCTACACCCCTTCTAGGCAAGATGCTACATATGACTGGGATCCTCCCTTAGACCTAATAAATCTATAGTTTGACCTGTACTTATCTAGCAGCTCTTCTCTCCTACCCTTCCCACTATCATTTCAACCAGCACTAGACAGAATAATGGCTTGTTTCCCGTTAACCCTGACAGATATTATCCACTGTTGACATGCCCCAACACAGCTCCAGGAACACACTCTATCCTCAATCTTCCTTATTCCCTAATTACAAAAAGCACGGTCATATATCTTACCTGAGAGTCACCAACCACAAGAATGCGCGTTACACTCTGTTACAGAGGGCATAGTAACCTACCTTTACTGGGCCACTGAAATACATTCATCTGAAGACAGAGAAGCGATTCCTACCTTCAGATCTTCACGACTTAACTTCCTTACTCTTATGCGCCTCACATTACTGTGCACCACCTCGCTCACTTGTAGCAGTGCTGGCTGCACTCCACTGCTGGTAGCCGTTGCTACCCTCCCCACCTACAGCCTCCTCACAGCGAGAGACAGACTGCACCTCACTGCTAGAAGCCTCATTTCCCACAACGCCAGCCACCTCACACTCTCTCTCAGACCCATTGAGGTGGACCTTCAGCCTCCTAATCTCCTCCTGGAGAAGCAAGACCTCCTCCTTCAACTCTCCAACCTCAATTTTTAAAACACTGCAGAAGCAAGCCATGCTTTGTAACCGTCCACGCTAATCCCCAAAGCAGCTCAGGGTCTGTGATCTCACGTGACGACTGACCACAGATCATGCAAGTCAATTCATATAATACATACTAACACTTCCATCTTTATAATACAAAGTTAACATAGTAAGATATTTCATGTACCACTAATTACTGCATATGAAAACGTTGTTTGTACGATTATTTTCTGTGTTGGTCATCAACACAGCTTTGTTGAGTTAGCAAGTGGAAGAGGTGTAAATTGGTTACCATTGTTTAGTAAGACATTTCAAGCTTCTAATGGAGCTGTCTATAAACAGCCGCCAATCTCCTGGTGGATATCCAAGTCTCATTCGAAGAAGTCCAGGGATGTTATTGCAGTATACAAATTTTTCATCTTGGTTGCAGTAAGGAACGAGTTCAACCTCTCTTGTCCGATAACGTTTTTATTTAACTTCGTATTGTAGACACATACTTCTTTTTCTTTTAGTCTGGAAGTTAAAGTTTCAGAATGCATACCTTGACAGAGTGAGACAACGTATCAGATCATCTGATTCTTCAATGGAAGAAGTTAGGTTAGGTAAGGATCGGAGCGAGGGAGAGGACATGGACGAATGGAGTTCCTGAAGGCGAGGTCTGAGAGGTAATGGGCTAAGGAATAGTGACTAGGAGATTCGCGGATTTATAGGATTGATACTTATTGGAGATGTGCATCGATGAGCCAGAGAGAAGCTCGATTTGCACACACATTGGTTTAAAATGTGGGTGACGAATACAAGTGAGAGGAATATGGATCAGTTTATCCATTTTTTTTCCTTGAAGCACTGATGTGTGTTGAAATGCATCACCTGTGTTACAGCCATAAACTCTGAGTTTCTTCAACATCTGGGAAACAACGGAATGTCCAGACAGTGTTGCAAACCACCAGTATGGTGACGTATTCACTGTGTGGCATAGGCCTCTTGCTGACTCCAAATCAGGATATTCCTATTTACTTTCTGTATCGACTGAAACTTTCGCATTCCACAATAAAATAATGAATAATAAAAATATCTTTATATGTACAAGTAGGTACATGTATCAAGGTATACAGGCCTAGTCTGACATCAATAGATTCTACTACATTTGAAAGGCACTTGTTATGCAGAGTATTTCGGGCAAATTAGGCCAGTTTTGTCCCAGGATGCTACCCACACCAGTCGACTAACACCCAGTACCCATTATTACTGATGGGTGAACATGGACAGCGGTGTAAGGAAAACGCCCTAGTGTTTCCACCCCTTCGTCGGGAATTGAACCCGGACCCTCACCATGTGAAGTGAAAGCTTCTGCCACCAGGCCACGAGGCACCATACAGAAATAACAATCATCGTGTTGGTTTTTTGACTGTCTCCACACAATAGGCACACCCAAGTTTAAGCATTTTGCTTATTTTTCCACTGCCGTAAGCATTCTACACAGGTTTTGCAAACTATATAGGGAGCCCAAGACTTGTCTTGTTCTTAAAGCGCCACTCCAGTATTCGCCACAAATATAGCAGAATGTTTTGAGGTTGTTTAAGCAGACTCTTCGTGAGGAACTCATGTTTATCTTGAAAAAATAACAAAATAAAAGTTACAATATTGTCAGGTGGTCGTTGTTAATACAACTCTTTTCGTTAAATATTCAATTATTTAAAAATAAAATGTACAAACTTTCACACATAAACATATACAAGCGTTATGGTTTAAGTCCCTGTTAATTGACGGTAGATATGCAATATCTTACAAACTGGAAAAACGCTACTGGTGACATTTACGATTTCAGTAACCCAAAAATATCCTAAATACCTTCAAATATCTTTGACAAGAATTTTTTTTTTGTTGATCAGTGAATTAATTATCTAGGGCCTTCAGGATGCTGATGGCTGCAATTGACTAGATATTGTCAATGAAAGAAACAAAAAGTCATAACATCATTGAACACACAGGTGTGAGGCAGAGGTCTTCCCATGTGGTAAATTCTTAGCGCTCGAATTAAGAAATAAACGAGGAATACAAATACGACCGTCCTGACGCTTGTATCCGAAATGGCTTTTTGGGGGGGATGGGGAGAAGAGACAATGGACAGATAACATCATGTGTACCACGATCAAGACAGATAACTACATGAGAGAGCACATTTTGTTTGGAGAAAAAATAACAAACAGTTGTAATCCGGAAAAGTAAAAGAAGACCCAGTTAACCTGGGGATCCAAGTGGACGCATGTTCGGTGCCATAATGCCCAAGTTTGACTCAGGTAAACACCAACTTGGGAACCAAGTCCAAAGCCAACCAAACTTTCCCACTCAAACACAATGACTCAAAACAAATCTACCTTACCCAATCCTCCCAAACAACACCACCACACTTAACCTTCCCCAACCCAAAACAAAAAACGCCATCACCCTCCCAGCTCATGTTGTTCACCACCATTACCATCACACACATTCAGTGCAACATCAGCCCTCACAAACGCACCTATCATACCCCCACCCCCGGCCAATAACTATGGCCTTCCCTGATACTTGTGCATGATCCACGAGAAACTGAGTAGATGGAAGAGTGTAAAGAAGGATCGTAGACAAAATCCCCAGATGGTTGTAGTAATAATTTACCCAGCCTCACACATGCAATAATAAATGCGGTTTTCAATGAAGATCAAATATTGAGAATGGACACAGGGAACAGAGGAGGTACAGCAGTAGCGTTGCTATCGGGAACCAGTGAAGTTTTTTAGGTGGGCAGAATATACTATGACAGTTCGACCGACTACATAACTGACACAATACAACTGAAGACCCAAGTGGTAACAGCAATGACGTTCAACCACCAGAGTCAGAATAACTATTGATTAAGAATTCTGAAATTTTTGAGATCATTAGCTTAAACCTGGAAACATAAAAGAGTTTCTTCAACTAATTTGTTTACTCTGAAATAACTTTAACATATTTCCTTTTCTGGTAACTACAAATTTCTCTTGTTATTTTTTATATTGATTAATTTTTTTATCTAATAGCATGTTTTGCTTAGTACATTATTTTAATTCTTCTCAGAAACCACTACTTTATTTCATATTGCACATTCATACAACACCTCAGATCATCAGTAGTTTAATTATGTATGTTTTAACCAGTATTCTGTATTTTAATATAGTATAAACCGAGGGTTTCACACACAAAATTACAGAGGAAATATTTAAAATATATAGAATTAAGATTACAACCTATACCACACATATCCATTTGGAAGATTTTAAACGGTGAAAAGATAAAGGATCATTTTTCGCGAAGAATTGACCCCAGCCATACCACCTCCAGAATATATTATCCACAGAGTATTGAAAACGAAAAAAAAGGTGAAATACACATTTGGTAGGGGGGGGGGGGGTCTATTAAGGGTTATGATCCAACTTTTAATTCCGTGGGTCAAAAAAGAAGATTTGTTGAAAATAAGGAATTAATTACTTTACTTTCTAGTCTCCCTAACAATCAACCAAAAAGTTTATTACGACAGGTTAAAAAACACATATAAGTTGTATCAGTGAGATTTATAAGGATTTGATCAAGAATAAAATACCGCTAGATCAAATTAATTCAAAAATACAAGAACGAATAGAGAAATTTAGTTTTTAAGAAAATCGTTTTCAACGTAAAAAGTATTTGTTGATATCAGAGGTGGAAACTTCTAAGCATTATATTACCTCTAACAGTAGTATTATTTCAAGATTGTTTATTAAATCATGAAAATTTCTAGTACCGATTTCAGTTAATAAACGGAAAACCCTCGGAGAAGTAAAATCGCGGTGGATGGAATTTAGAAGGAGGTGGATGCTGAGCGCAAGATTAAGAGAAACCCTGTAAGATAACTTAACCGCACCTGCAGTTGCTTAGTGAAACCTCAGAAAACCCGATATTTGTCAACATTGATGCACATAAGAATGCACGAAAAATAGGAATATTTTGAAATCAATGTGGTATTACTGCAATGAATCCTTGGGTGATTGGATGAGAATGGTGACCCTCTTACCCCCCATAACTAAATGTAATAATTATTAAAAAATTAATTGTTTTATCCGAAAATAATGTGACATCATGAGAGAAGAATCGATTCTGATTACATATCAAAAATAAAGCATTTATTAATGTTCAGGATAACATTTTCCATTTGTAAGGAATCTAAAAGTGCGAACTCAGATATTGCATGAAGGAGGAGGCGGCGAACACGCATGAGGAATCAACCGTGGATAACATAAAGTGATATAAAGCTTTATGATTATGTTTTTTACTCATCTGGGTTATAAGAGTGACTGGGACGAGATGACTGAACGACCTTCCTATAACATCTGCTTGCAGTTTTCAGTGTTGATTTATGTTTCCCACACTTACACCGTGATCATTAAAAATTATATGATCTATTATTAATAGATAATAAAATTGATTAAGAGGTTGCACTGATAAAAATATTTATCCGACACATTATATCCCACAAAAGAATTTGGAGTTTTATATTTAAAGTGAGACATCTACCTGTAACTAAATTTTATCCACGAAATTGGATATGAGCAAAATTTAATTGAGGTGATATGGCAAGGATTTTTAGAAGCAATAAATTAGGATATTAATAAAATAGATCGAGTAAAGTTAAAAAGTCCAACAGGTATTATTCATCCCCAAAAATTCAACTGTGTTAGCAATATCAATCCGAAATATAAGTGTTATTAATCTTGAAAAAAAATACTACCTCGAATATTAAAAGTGTTTATGTGTGTTGAAATTTGATAGATAATGGATGTGATATTTGAGGTTCTCAGGTACTTGAAGTCTTGTATGTTTTTACCAGTAAAATTTGTTATTTGTAACGAGTCTTTTGTGAAGGAAGTAATCTCCTCGATCCTGATCAGGCATTAATTATAAGTAATATATAGTGATTTGAGTGATCCCATAATTTTTGGACATCAGTTGGTAATCTTCTTTTGGTTAATTGATATTAATACATTAAAATCCTAATTATGATCCACAATTGTCATAAAAAAAAAAAAAAAAAACAAACTCCATCAATTAAAAGATAATTGATCAGTAGTATTAATACCTCTAAAAATAATGAACCCAGGCGTTATGTCTTACTCTTGCTATATTATTACCTCATTAATACTTTGGAGTTTACCTTTGTTATCTTCATACCACTAAGTGTCCACCTTTGTTTACCTTAATACCACTAAGTGGTCACCTTTGTTACCTTTATATACCCCCTTTAATGGTCACCTTTTGTTACCTCATACCACTAAGTGCTCACCTTTGTTATCTTCATACCACTAAGTGCTCACCTTTGTTACCTTCATACCACTAAGTGGTCACCTTTGTTACCTTCATTCCACAAGTGGTCATCTTTGTTACCTTCATACCACTAAGTGGTCACCTTTTTGATTGTTTACCCCAAAAAAATGATCTATTGCATCTTCTTGGGAGCAGAGCCTGTAACACATGTTAAATGTGGAAAAGACACATATGTAACAGTTCGAGACATTTATTAAAGACAGTTTTCGCCACAGTGACTCTTCATCTAAAGATTAGGATTAGAACTGTACAAGTCCACTCGTTGGCAGAACGTTTCCTTAATAAATGTCCTGAAGTGAACATAACTGTCTTTTTCCACATCTTGTCGGTATCACCATACCATTTCCACATTTTAAAATGTTGGACCAGAGCTGTATCACATTAGCTTTGGGAGCCAAGAGCTATACTTACTTTTATTACCACTTAGGGTCAGGTTTTTAACATATAACACTTGTTTACCTTGAGACAATAGAACTCGTCACTTAAGTGGTCAGAAACAACTGGCTTGGGTCCTAGCACCTATATTATTATCATTATCATTATTATTGTTGTTGTTGTTCTTCTTCTTCTTCTTATTATTATTATTATACAAAAGAAATGCTAAACCTACACGGGTCATACATGTCCCAGCATTATAACTCATCTTTTAACTACGTAGACTCATATTCTTACACTGAATAATGATCTTAAGAATAAGAGCACTAGAGTGCAGAATGGAATATCAACCGTAAGAAAGTCTAGCGACATCAGTCGCCGTAATTCATTAACTCTCAAGAAAATCATTAATTTTTCGTGACATTATATGACCCTTAAAATTATTTTTATTTTAGAAATCTTGATCGAGGACACGGAGTTAAGCTCCAGAAAAAAAAAAAAAAATAAAAAAAATTTTTTTTTTTCCTGTTTGATATAGTGATGACCGAGGACTGAAGCGACATAAGCGAGATTGAAGCGGTTTTCCAAAACGTGACTGATGGTGTTTGCCATAGAGGGAAGAGTCCAGATTTCGTCAGGCAAAAAAAAAATCGAAGAAAAAGTTGGATCCCAGAACCGTCAGAGCATGATCCAGGAGACGTCAAAGAATGATCCGAGAACTCGTCAAAATATGATCCAAGGAGCTTGTCTTAGCATGATGCCAAGGATCTTGTTCTTAGCATGATCCAAAGAGTTATACACAAATAACCCGCACGTAGAAGAGAGAGCTTACGACGACGTTTCGTCGACTTGGACCATTTTCAAAGTATTGTCAGTCACGATATTGTGCCTTTCTTGTAAAAATTTGTTATCCAAGGAGTCGCATAGCATGATCCAAGAAGCTCGTCATAGTGTCATTTATTGAGGTCATCAACACCTAGTTAATGTACACTATACACAACATCAATATTCAATAAAAATTGGTAAACTGGATTTCTGTCTCCGAGTAACAGCGCCAAACAATTCTTTGAGAAAAACACATCTTTGGTGATCACTTAAACTGGTCAAGCATTACTTATATTCAACTAATACAACAAATATATTTTTTCTTACACACTCTTTTATAACATTGAAATTTTTTCCTGCACACACACACACACACCACACACACACACACACACACACAACACACACACACACACACACACACACACACACACACACACACACACACACACACACACTCACACACACACACGTGGTGCAGACGTGGGTGCACAGGGCTCCGAGAACCATCGTGTTTTTGAGGGTGCAACAACCCTTGCAGTAACAGTGGTAGTGACAAAGTGGAGTGACCACACTGCGAGTATAACTATAGTTATTAGTTGAAAAAGTTTCGAGGGGGAAACCCTAATTCAGTAATTTCTTTTAAAGTGCCAACCGTTGTGGATCTACTAGCACTGTTGCCACACAGATACAAACATAAAAAGATCAAGTGAGTGTGGATACGGGTGATCAAGAATTACCAGCGTTTGGTTAACATGTGAAATGTGGGGCACTGTAATGAGAGTGAAAAAGTTAATAAGCAAAAGGAGAAAGAAAAAAAAAAAAATAACAACAAGGAAGGTGCAGTAGGTCTTGCTAAAGCAGTGTACGTCACAACAGGTTGCATGCCATTAAACATATAAAGTGGAACACCGAATGTGAAGTGTAATTCTGTAATAAGTGAAAAGTGAAATCACTTGAGGAACGAGGGATGCATGAGCATATAGTTATAAACAACAGGGTGAAGGAGTTACAAAATAGTGATAGAAGGCCTAGGTACGCCGATTACGTCCATCAGCTTCTGCAACTTGTACATCATACTGCTGCCCAGCGCAATATTGCTCACCAGTTGAGGTTGCATTTTAGCAAGTTGAGTCTGGTCCTGCATCACGTTAGATACTGGTCACTCACTCCTGCAAGCCAATACCAAATTAAGTAGAATAGCATAGACGAGAGTGGCAAGGAGTAAAGCGTAGTGAGATAACGTCATACACTTAGCTGACCAAGCAATTTTTACAACCTACTACTTTCTGAATTTAGAGTAAATCGATAAGTGTTACAAGTATTGTAAGCATAGAATTACGGTATCTACCCGGATTATAGCATATGAATAGTTAGAAGTGGGGCACACACACCCAAACACACACACACACACACACACTCCACATCAAACACAGACACACACACACACACACACACACCCACACACATACAACACACACATACACACACACATATACACACACACACAACACACACACACACCAACACACACACACACACACACACATACACATACACACTCATACACAACACACACACACACACACACACATACACCACATACACACACACACACACACACACACACACATACACACACATACACACACAAACACACGCAACATACCCACACACCACACCCAACACACCTCACACACACACACACACACACACAACACACAGGAACAAGCACCTTGTAAGCTTAGTACACACGCAAACACACACACAGGATTTCACACCGTCCTGTGAAACCATCTGAACCTCGTGACCTTTTCTCTCCTCTTCTCCGACTATCCTAGCTAGAGACCTATCTTCTACTTTCTCACTCTTTACCTATGCTCTCTCTCTACCTATACTCTCTGCCTATCTCTCTCTCTCTCTCTCCCTCTCCCATCTCCTCCCCCCCCCCCCCCGGGGAAGGGGGGGGGGGGGGGGGGGGGTGGGGGGGGGGGGGGGGGGGGGGGGGGGGGGGGGGGGGGGGGGGGGGGGGGGGGGGGGGGGGGGTGGGGGGAGTGGGGGGGGGGGAGGGGGGGGTGGGGGGGGGGCTCTAACATCTCTTACCTCTAACACCTCCCCCCTCTCAAACATCTCTCCCCCCTAACATCTCTCCCCTCCATTATCTCTCCCCTCTCCCTGTCCATCTCTCCCCTCCTCCCCTCCCTCTCCCCCTAGCCTCTCCCCTCCGCTCTTCCATCCCCCACTCTTTCCCCCTTCTCCCCCCCTCTCCACCTCGCGTTGCCTTCCTCTCTCTCTCCTCCCTCCCTCTCTCCTCCCCTCCCTCCCACCTCTTCTCTCCCTCTCTCCCTCTCCTCTCTCTCTCTCTCTCTTCTCTCTCAATTCACTCACACACCCACATCACTCTCCTCTCTCACTCTCTCCTCACCTCTCTCTCTCTCACTCTTGCTCTCTCTTTTTCCCATTTCCCCTCTAACTCTCCCCCTCTCCTACCCTTCTCCCCCTTCACCCTCTCTCCCCTCCCCCCTCCTCTCACTCGCTCCCCCTCCTCTCCCTCTCTCCCTCTCTCTCCCTCTCTCCTCACTCCCTCTCTTGCCTCTCTCTTCCCCAATAATCCCATCTACCCTCCCCCTCCTAACCTTCCCTTCACTCTCTCTCCCCCACTCTCTCCACTCTCACTCTCTCTTCCCCTTTTTCCTTCTCACTACCACCTCTCTCTACCTTCCTTTCTCACTCTCTCTCTCTCTCGTCTCTCACACTCTAACTCCTTCTCTCCTCTCTCCTCTCTCCTCCTCTCTCTCTCTCCCTCTCTCTCTCTCACTCTCTCTCTCTCTCTCTCTCTCACTCTTGTCTCTCTCTGCCCCATTTTCCCTTCGAACTCCTCCCCCTCCCTACCCTTCCCTTCACCCCTCTCTCCCCCTCTCTCACTCGCCTCCCCCTCCCTCCCTCCTCTCCCTCTCTTCTCCCTCTTCTCCCTCCTCTCACTCTCTTGCTCTCTCTCTTCCCCATGTTTCCCATCTAACTTCCCCCTCTCCTAACCTTCCTTCACTCTCTCTCCCCCTCTCCTCTCTCACTCTCACTCTTCCTCTTCCCTTTTTCCTTCTCACATCCCCCTCTCTCTACCTTCCCTTCTCTCTCACTCTCTCTCTCTCTCTCTCTCTCTCTCTCTCTCTCCTCTCTCATCCTCTCTCTCTCTCTCTCTCTCTCTCTTCTCTCTCTCTCTCTCCAACTCTTCTCCATTTTCCCCTTCTCTACTCTCCCCCTCTCCTTCCCTTCCCTACTCTCTCTTCCCCTCTCACACTCTCTCTCCTCCTTTCCCTCTCACCTTCCCCTCGCGTCCTCTCACTTCTACCTTTCCCTTCTCTCTCTCTCACAAAACAAAAAAACAAAAAAAAAAAAATGGGTGGGGACTCGCAGGAACCAAGATCAGATGAGAATGGTTCTGGTTGGGAGTAGAGGAGGAGCAGTGGAAAAGAATGGGAACAAGAGTGGAAGAAAAATAGGAAACATATCTGAAAAAAAGGAGAAAGAGCTCTCTTTGAAATTGAAAAGAGGTTGGAGAAGGAGACAAAGAATTGGGAGGCACAAGTCGAAACTGCAGTAGCCAAGATAAGGGTCCTAGAAGTTGAGATAAATAGGCTGAAGCGAGTTACAGGGGCAGTGACCAGAGAAGACACAGCATATGAAGCTGCGAGGCCGAACAGGAAGCAAGGAATTATGAATTATGCTAAGGTCATATCAGCCTGCCAAGGAGGACCAAGGAGTGAAAGGGAAGAACAGCTGGTTGCAGATGGAGAGGGCGATAGGTCGAATGCTGAGGCACAACCATGCTATCAAGAGCCACTGGAAAAAACAAGGGAGAAACTGACCACATACAGGCAGGATCCAGAGTCACAGAGGGTGAGGCAATGGGAGGAGGAAAGGGCAAAATTATGTTTATCCATGGGCTTCAGGAGAGAGAGGAAAGGACACACACTGAAAGGCAGCAGGAAGAAAGAAAGGAGATTGAGAAAATCATCACGGAAATAGGTGAAGAGATGGACGAGATTGTAAATTTTCAGAGAATAGGGGGTACTCGAAGGGGAGAAACCGACCAATCAAGCTGATTCTCAGGACGGAAACAGTGCGGAACAGGATCCTCCAAGAGAAACCACGATTGAAATACTCGGAAGAGTACAAGAGGGTGTTCCTAGACAGAGACAGAACAAAATCAGAACGACAGCAGCTGAGGGAGAGGACAAAAAAGCGAAGGGAGCTAGGAAAAGAGACAAGGATGGAACCAGCAGAGGTCAGTCAGAGCAGAACAGAACAGCAAGGGCAAGCACACACACAACTATTCTCAGAACCATACAACGTATCACACCATCCCAACACACACTACAATCCAAACCCACAGCCTCCACCCAACACCGAGCTATAGAATCCCACAGTATGGCACCAGGTCTCCCACCCTCACAGGCCCCCCAAACCAGTGTTGGAAAGGAAACTGAAGGTATGGTACACAAACGCTGATGGAATAACAAATAAGTGGGAGGAGTGGCATGAAAGAGTCAAAGAAGCATCACCGGACATCATAGCTCTCACAGAAACCAAGCTTACAGGTATGATAACAGATGCCATCTTTCCAACGGGATACCAAATCCTGAGGAAAGACAGAGGGAACAGGGGGGGTGGAGGAGTGGCACTGCTGATCAAAATCGCTGGAATTTTGATGAGCTGGAGAGAGGAGACAGCGGAGAAGAAAGTGATTACATAGCGGGAACGCTTCACTCTGGAGGTCCCAAGGTGGTAATAGCAGTGATGTATAACCCACCACAGAACAGCAGGAGGCCAAGGCAAGAGTACGACGAGAGCAATAGAGCGATGGTTGACACACTGGCTAGAGTGGCCAGAAGAGCTCATGCATGCAGGGCAAAACTCCTGATCATGGGTGACTTTAACCACAAGGAGATTGATTGGGAGAACTTGGACCCACATGGGGGCCAAGATACATGGAGGGCTAAGATGATGGAGGTGGTACTGGTAAACTTCATGTGCCAACACGTAAGGGACACTACAAGAGAGCGAGGAGAGGATGAACCAGCAAGGCTGGACTTAGTATTCACCTTGAGTAGTGCAGATATCGAGGACATCACATATGAAAGACCCCTTGGGGAAAGTGACCATGTGGTTTTAAGCTTCGAATACACAGTAGAGCTATAAGTGGAGGGAGAAGCAGGAAGGCCAGGACGAATGAAGCCAAACTACAAGAAAGGGGACTAAACAGGAATGAGGAACTTCCTGAACGGGGTTCAGTGGGACAGAGAACTGGCAGCGAAGCCAGTTAATGAGATGATGGAATATGTAGCAACAAAATGCAAGGAGGCTGAGGAGAGGTTTGTACCCAAGAGTAACAGGAATAATGAAAAAGCCAGGATGAGCCCATATTTTACCCAAAGGTGCAGGGAGGCAAAAACCAAGTGTGCTAGGGAATGGAAGAAATATAGAAGGCAAAGGACCCAGGAGAATAAGGAGAGCAGTCGTAGAGTCAGAAACGAATATGCACGGATAAGAAGGGAGGCCCAAAGACAATATGAAAACGACATAGCAGCAAAAGCCAAATCTGATTCGAAACTGTTGTACAGCCACATCAGGAGGAAAACAACAGTCAAGGACCAGGTAATCAGGCTAAGAAAGGAAGGAGGAGAGACAACAAGAAATGACCGTGAAGTATGTGAGGAACTCAACAAGAGATTCAAAGAAGTGTTCACAGAGGAGACAGAAGGGGCTCCAGAAAGACGGAGAGGTGGGGCACACCACCATGTGCTGGACACAGTGCACACAACCGAGGAAGAAGTGAAGAGGCTTCTGAGTGAGCTAGATACCTCAAAGGCAATGGGGCCAGATAACATCTCCCCATGGGTATTGAGAGAGGGAGCAGAGGCGTTATGTGTACCCCTAACAACAATATTCAATACATCTATCTATAGATCCAGGAGAGGAAAAACTAGCAGACCTTTCTAATTGCACACACTTCTACTTTTACCGCATTTCTCGATCTAAAATTTGCATTTGATATCACAAGCAGAACTGTTACCCTACATGAACTAGCCAAAACGAATATTGGAGGTAACCTATTTAGTTAGATAAAAGATTCCGTCAGAGTATCCTTTGTTCTTAACCAAGGTTTTAGAAGCGAATCTAAAGAAATGTCCGTAGGTACACCGCAGGGAAGAATAATGCTTTCCTAAATGCTCTACTTACCATGAGTAAATATAAAGCTACACACTATGTTGAAATTGCAATATTTCCCGGGAACCTTTTCGAGGTTTACGTAATTTTTAATCGCCTAGGTCTCGTATATCTCATCGAAACAAAGTAGATA